>MQRK01173262.1:40264-56908 GCA_001938485.1 Girardia tigrina
TTACCGTAACCAAGATACATAACATTTTATGTTACATGTAAAAACTCCTGTTGTACTTCAAGCATGCATCAATATAATACATAACATCTGTATAATCATCTAATGTACATCAGCCTAACAATCCCGTTATACTGAATTCTGCGTTGTTGTGCGCGAGCCGACGGCATATCGCTGGCCGACAGGATCTTGCCAATCGGACAAACCGACGTCGAGTGAACGAAGCTCCGGGTTTTACTGCTTGACGGGGTACTGTTATGAATCATTCGCAGGACCGAAACACAACGACTAGTCGGCCGGTGTCCGCTGGAATCAACAGGTATAGAGCTACTACCAGATCACAGAACCGAGCTCTTCGTGTACAAAATTCTCGCACGTTAAATGGATGCCGGTCGCCACAGATAGATCCAGTGGTCGGCACTTCAGTCATATATCAATACATTATTGGACGCTTAAATATAATAAGGTTTGCATGACTATTTTGACAAGAATATCTGGGGATCGGTAAAATTGGAATAATTCATAAACCGTATTATGCAAGTTATCTATGCGGAAATAAATTTTTCTAAAATCATGGGATTTCTTTATCAGATTTCTTCATCCTGAAATCCCGATATTGCCTACCTTAATGGAAACTGTATTTTCTCTCTAAAATGACACAACTCATGAACATCACTCGAGTTTGCTGCTTGTAATGTATCACTCAAACTAAAATCACTATTGACTTTTCTATGGTTTATCATTTACAAATTTTGTTTAGTCAAACGTTTGGACTTTTTTGTTTTAAATTTCTAAAATTTTATTTGTATTTCATATTGAATGCTTTCTGGTACTCATTGGGATTTTCCTTTTAATAGAAAACACTATTTAAAATGATGAAGAGGACTTTTGTTTTAAATTTGTTATCACATCTTGATTCTATGTTAATGTAAATGGTTCAAATTAACAACACCAAGAAGGTTATTGAAACATTTATTATTGTTACAATTAGGATTACCCAAAACAATAAAATGAGAACCATTTTCAATTTAATTATTACATATTCAAACGATTAAAATTTCTGTCACGAATAAAACGTTTTCAAATATAAATAAATATTATTTTCTTTTTTTAAAAATTGAATTATTTTAAATTAAATTTCTAAATCATTGTTTAAACTCATTTCAAATATTAAACATATGAATGGGCCATCAGAGTAGGATACTCCATTTAAAAAATAATATACACTCACAAAACCTAAAACATTACAGACATAATCATCACAAGGGTAACGGAGTCAACTTATTATCATTTGAGTGCGAGAACTCTTAGATCTCTATTCTTCAGTGGATACCAGCTACACCTGTTCATTCCATTGGGTAAATAATCATCAAAACTGATGGAAAACTGTTCACAAAATACTCTCAAAAGGGATTCATGAATTCTGCTCTGTTTCCCTTATCGGCTGGAAGAAGAAGTCCTCTTTATTCCAGTTTTTGTAAGTGACACCGATAGTGTTATTTGACATCTAAGACGCAAATAATTGAATGTTTATGAATCATTTTATATTTATTATGAATAATTGCAATTAATTTATATCGTTTTTATTTTTGTTTAGTTGGGTTTTATCATTGTCACAGTTTATTGAAGATTTTTTTATAATTTGAAATGTGAATTTATATAATAAATGTTCAATTTTGTTTGTATTTTTAACTAATTTTTCAAATGTTTTGCAACTCAATCCGATTTACAGAATTGTTTGCTACTTTTAGAAGTGTAACTCACATAATCCTCTGACTTTGGATATTTATAATGCAATTACGAACACCAATTTTAGCGTATTCTAAGTAAAATTGTCTATTTTTCAGGTAATGAAAGAGTGAAATAGAGAACAATGTTTTTGTAATAGATTAATAAAATTTTAGATCAGTTATTTAGGCCTTTTTTGATTCAGGAATCTGCACCTGCACATGTTCTTTTCATTCCAATTAGTTGAGGAATCTGCATCTTCTATTGGACATTATCCGTTTTGTCGTAGATTCATCTGATTATGCACAAGCCTTCGTCACTGGTTTCTATTTGTAACCACCCTTCTCAAACTTTGAATGTTCTATCTGTTCAATTTCTTTAAGCCATTTCGGTTTTTCCTCTTCTATCTTTTTTGGTCTTTGTGGAAAGCTTTAGTTTGACAGTTGTTCACGCTGGATTTGAATTTCTTAGGTATATTGATATAATCTAATTGTTTCTGAGTCATGCTGTCAAGTGTATACCGTGTTCTGCTTTTTGATATCTTGTGCATATGCAAGTTATTCGCTACAATAATCTTTTGTCTTTCTGCAAATTCGAGGAGTTTCATGCCCCTCTTAGCAATAAAACCATGTTCAAAGCCCCACTCAGAGACAATTATCGTTAGATTTTTCAAATATTTGATTCACTATATTAACAACATCAATATGAGTTTTACAACATTTATTAGTATCACAAGCGCACTCACTATTTGACATCTCTCGATTAATATATTTCTGAGTTCAAACTAATTATTTTCGATAAATGAAAATCTGTTAATAAAAATTATTAATTATAAAGAATCTAATTGGTTAAAATTAAATCTAAACATTTTTTTTAAAAAAAGAACATATTAAATTAATATATTAAAATTTTAAATTAAATTAAAAAATAAATAATACATTCACAAATTATTTTAAATCTTTTTACTTTAAAATTAAATTAAATTATTTTTAATTAGTAAGAATCAAAGAAAATACCAATCATCCATCTTTGTAGGAGAGGCACAATCCGAATCAACATACAACATGCACAATATCAACACACAATTCCAAGCATTCCTCACATCCCCCTCGGTTTAAATGGCTTTAGCCATTCAACATTTCTAATCAAAGTTCTACCATCTTCGAGCTGTAACTCGTAACTCCTTTCGTGATTTCGTTTCAACACAATTGCCGGACCTATGTAATGGTCATCTTCTTTTGATATATTTTCTTTTTGTATCAACACTCTGTCTCCAACTTCAAAAACTCTTCTTGTCTCTACATTTTGTTTGACATTAACTTGGTTTCCATTAGTTTCTTTATTGTTCTTCCACCAATGTCTTAATCGTCTCCCAAATATTATTTAAGCCGGTGAAACACATGTCGTAGCTTGAACTGTACTATTCATCATGAATTCTATTTCCGACAAAATTTCTGTTCAATCTCTGGGGTTTCCATCCTTCATTCTAATATTTATAGCATCTCTGATTGTTAGAAATTGTCTTTCCACTATCCTATTAGTATTATGATGAAATGGACTTGAACAGATTATCTCGACTTTGAACCTTTTAACTGTATCTTTGAACAAAGCCGAATCAAATGTTTTTCCTCTATCAACATGGATTTCTTTTGTCCAATATCAGTCTACGAACTGTTTTTTCATCTTGATTAGCAACTCCATTCATGGCTAATATATCTACTGAATTGGTCTACTATTACAAGTACGTATTGATATCCGTTTATGTTACTTTTGGATGGTCCACAGAATTCCATGTACATTTTCTGGAAAGATTCATCTGCCGAGAATTTATATATTTTTCTTTCGTTTTCGCTATTAATGCCTTTCTTTTTTTGACAATTTAAACAAATTTTGACTATTTCTTTAATGAAATTTCTCATATTTTCCATGTCAAAATCTTCTCGAAGATAGTTATAGACTTTTTTACTACCAGCATGGCATAATAGTTTGTGCATCTCTTCAATAAAATCTGTTCATTTTTCTTTTGGGATCCAGTATTTATTGTCCTGAGTTGCCACAATGTCATTTTTAGTGTCCATTTCCTCGTTTTCCCTTTTCTGATATCTTCAACAATTTCTTTTATTTCTTCATTATTCTTTTACCATATGAAACCCTCTGATTCTTCGTTCAATGCAAGAATTCTCGACTTGATCTTTCCTTTCCTGGCTTCTTCATGCATCGTCTAACATTGGCTACACAATTCGCAAGAATTTCTATAACATCGCGTCAGCATTTGAATGTTTCTCTTCTTTCCGATATTCTATTTTCATATCAAGACAACTAAGAAAATTTATCCACGTTTGAAACTGTGGTGTAATAGCGTTTTTCGTAGTCATCATAAAAGTGATAGCTTTATGATCCGTTCGTAACAAAAATCTTTTCACATACAAAAAATGTTTAAAATGTTGAATGAAATAATAAATTGCAAGCAGTTCTTTCCTTGTAATGTAATAACCAAGTTCATGTTTATTTATTTTATGGGAACCATATGCAATTACTCTTTCTCTTCCACACATGTCTTTCTGTGATAGCACCGCTCCTATTGTATCAAAACTTGCGTCTGTATCGAGTATAAAGTCTTTTGAAAAATCAGGGTATGCCAAAATTGGTGTCTTAATCATTCTTTCTTTTAATTTTTGAAAAGTTTCATCACATTCTTCAGTTCAAATCAGTTTTTATCCTTGCTCTTACCACATAAGCCTTCTAAAACCTTTGCATATGTAGCGTAATCGTTTATGAATTTCCTGTAGTAATTCGTCAAACCCAAAAAGCTTCTTAAATGTTTGATAGATGATGGGGTTTGAAATTTTCTAATTGCATCAATATTTGTTTTATCTGTCTCAATACCTTCTTTACTTATAACATATCCTAAAAAAATCGTTTTTTTCTACTAGGAATTGACATTTACCTGGATTTATTCTTAAGCCGGATTCTTTAATTTTCTCAAATACGTTATGTATTCTTTGAAGATGTTCTTCTCTATCTTTTGCAAAAATCAAAATATCATTCAAATATATGACTGCTTCTTTCAAATTCAAATCTCCTAGAACTTTCACCATTAATTATTGAAAGGTAGCCGGAGCCGCTGCAATTCTAAAAGGCATTCTTTTAAAACAATATTGACCATTCTTTGTTGAAAAAGCAGTTTTGGCATGGGAAATGCCGGTCCTACCGTAATTTTATTCATCTATTGAAAATCGACACATACTCGGATGTCTTGTTTCTGTTTTTTCCATGCACACACCAGAGAACTGTTCCATGGAGAACTACACTTTTCAATTATACCATTTTCTTTCAAAATTTCTAATGACATCATTTAGTTTCTCTTCAAAATGTTGTGGTAGTCGATAAGGCTTCACTAAGACTGGTTCTCCAAAAGTTTCTATTTTGTGTTTCGTTAAGGAAGTTTTCCCAACATCCCACTTGTCAGCCATGAATATTGATTTATATTCTGTTAATAGTCTCATTAGTTGGTTGTCAACTTTGGTGTTATATATTTTTTTAATTCTCTTTAGTCTGTCATCATCTGTTGGACTATCTCTAATCATCCATATATCACTTGAATCTATAGTTTCCTTCTTTAGTTTTATTCCAAATTTGTCCAAAAAATCAACACCTGCTATCATTTCTGGGTTGAGTTCTGTGACTACATAAAACTATAATTTTTTGTACTCCTTCAATTATTACTTTTAATTTAACAATTCCATAATTTATAAGTTCTGAATCATTTGCACAAAGAATGCGTTTACTCGTTTTGTTTATCTGAACATTTTTCATACTTTTAAGTATATCTGCTTTAGTAACATTTACTTTGGCACCGGTATCCAAAAGACATTCAACATTCATATTCTTTGTATTAAATTCAATGCTTGGTCTTCTATTCAATTTGTCATATCTAATATTGAGCTTTGATATTTTCAACATTTCTTCCTGTTTCAACTTTTGCGATTTTGTCTTTATCTCCTTATCAAAACAGTATGTTTCACATTCTTCTTTCCAACAATCTAATTCACAAACTTCAAGAGGGGTATCTTCCAACACACAATCACACATATAGTCATACATACCATTACATACACAATCATATCCACACACATTTTTACTTTTTAGTGAAGCACACTGATCGCCTCTCCTTGTGATTGTGCATCCTAGTTTCCCTGGTCTTTTTCGTATACTTGTCTATTATCTGTAAACATTCTTTGCCTCGAGTTTCCTTCATTTGATCGTGTTTCTTCATATTCGTTGTAATCGTTTTCATCATGTATTTCTGCAATATCATATCTTCGATTTTGATGCCTCTGTTGATTTCGTGGGTTATTTGTTCTTTGCAATTCATTTTTTCTGGCATCTTGGTCTCTTTCTTTAAATATATTCTTGTTCATGTAGCATTGCGTCCTGATTTGGCTATTTTTATTGCAATAAGAACACTTTATATTTGAAAAGTTTCTTCTAATGTGTCCTTCTTCGTGGCATACCCAGCATTTAACAACTTTTGAATAGTTATTTCTCGGTTTGTATTCATTATTTCTTTGATTAGTGTATCTATTTTCAAAATTTCTTTGTTGGTTTCGTTCTTTATAGTGTGTGTAAAAGCAACGAATTGGATTGATTAACGAATATACAATAAATTCGTTACTTTTACTATAAAATTATTAAAAGGTGGACAAACTAAGCTAATCAAACAAAAAAGTCTTTGATGAGCCTAGTTATGTAGAAGCACAATAAAAGTAAACGAATGTCGATAAAAACAAGAGGCTCTATTTCAACGATTAACGATTTAATTGTCACAACAATTACTCACAGAATCTACTGGATAAATACAGAACAGATACGGATACTTCGGTATTTAGCCAAATAGTTCGTTTCTCGATAGAGCTCGAACTGATATATGTCGTGGAATGGTCAGTCAGGATTATCAGGATTATTATTATTTTTGCGATATTTTCTTCTTAATATTTCTGATCGAAATTATACGAGGCAATTGTAAATTCTAACTTCTGAGAATTGAAAAAATTTGAGAATTGAGACTTTCATCATTTATTTATAAAATCGATAAGTGTTCTTAGAGTATGAATAACACACAATTGATTAACACTTTTATCAATGAAAAGTTTTTTTCTGAAATATTCTATAAGGAATTTATTCCTACTTGATATGCATAAAACGAGTCTTTCTTTTGTATTACCTCCAGAAGCAATAGTCTGAAATTGCATGATTATATCCCAATAAGAGTACCAGTCGTGTGGAAGATTGTCTTCAATGAAACATTGTTATTTGATGATTTGCGGTTAAGAATTCCCAACCATTCAAAATCTTGCAATCGTGAAACTTAATAATGATAAAAACGACTTTGGAATTTTTTTGACTTTTAGTGCTGTTTGAGATCGATAGAAAACAAGTTTCATCTGGACTCGTTTTGCTTGAATGAAACATATTTAAACATACATAATAATTTATCTAAATACAAATTTTCTAAATATAAAGTTTCTTTTCAAATTAACCAAAAAATGTAATTTGAAAGAGTTTTTCTTTATTAATTTTTTATGCTAAATAGTACAATCCAAGAAACAATAACCATATTTCCAGCAGAAATAACTTTAGGTGAGAAACTAAGACATTGGTTGGAAAGACATAGGGAAAAGAGAAATGTAAAGAAGAAAATGAACAAGAACATGACAAAAACGAACAAAGTGCTTATAAAGAAAGAAATGGTAACAAATGATAAGGATCGATATATAGTCACAGCCACAATAATGGATTGAAGACATAAAAGAAGTTCGAAATAACTGATTTTTTAACTCATTAAATATTATATTTTGGACATAAAATGTTTTAAAACTTAATAGTTAATATTAATTTTATGAAATATTTGAATTCATGAAAATAAAATCAATATTTGTAACATGCTTATAGCTATTATTATGATCCGGAATAAATTATACAAAATTTATGTTTACATAACACATAATTTTAGGTGTTTGACTTATAGCGCTTGTGTGGTACCATGAAACTTTATGATACATAAGAGTATCATAAATACTGACATATAATTGTTGGAAACAATCGACCTCTTGATAAAAAGTAAATTATTAAACTTAAAATTCAATATAATCTTGTTTTCAGGGTAAACGGTACCAGTTGTTTCATATTAACAAATGAAACAAATTTTATTGTCATTTTTGCCATTGATTTAATATCTATACACATTTGTATGCTCATAAAATAATCCAAAAATAGAATTACTAGACACAGTTAATTTTAAAATGCAATTGGATTTTATAGCAGTTATTATCACTGGTAAATACGACATTAAATTCCGTTCAATAATTTTAAACTTTAAAATAAACTCTGTAAAAACTATAATTACTAATTATACTTAATCAAAAAAATAAAATTTAAATTAAAAAACATTTAAGTTATTTATTGATTGAAGACTTTGTAAAATAGAGATAAATATGCGTTTTGTTTTGTTTTAATAGACAATCACCAAGTAACCAATTAACTGTTGCTACGTCAACATACACATTCAATTGACCAAAATGCTCGAATTTAATATTTACGAAATTAATTATTTTTTTTAAATAAGTGAAAATTTATTTATCGTTATGGATTGCAACAGAATGAGATATGATACGGCAATTAAAATTACTTTTTTTGTTTTATAATGAAAGATCCTATTCTCTCTTTTTTTTTAATAATTGCACTTCAAAATTTAAGGAGACTTAAAATAATCAAGGAAATCACTAATTAAAAATTATTTTTTTAGTTTAATTAATTAGTGCTTTTAAATTATACAACCGATAACAATCCAGTTGGACTGGAAGAAATTTTTGATGATTTAGAGAATCTGAGGCATATCTTATTAATTTTTTATGTGTTGGTAAAGTTTTTAATTTTAATGAAAATAAGTAATTTAACAATAAATAGACAAAATTAATATTAAGATGAATCGCAAAAAAAAATCGTTTGCTCGACATCATTTAAAGTGCTGTTTCTTTCTATACATGTTTTTCTTCTTTTTGATGGTGCTGGCGAAAATAACAAATTATTTTAGATTTTCTTTATTTGATTTTATATTGTTTGCATATTAACAATGTTTCTGCTATCTGTGAATTATATTTCTATTTTCATTACACCACATTCTCTTTATATTTTCATGTTTCTTTCGTATTTTCTTTTCTTTCTTTTTGAACCACTTTACTGAAAAAAGTTATCCATTAAAATTTACAATATTTAATTTTGAAATAATTTCTTTCAATTTATAATTTTTAACTTTAAAATAATTTTTCTAACTTACAATTTTTTTATCAATGTTAATATTAAGTTGCATACATGTTAATATTAAGTTGCATACCCCTGTAATTATTCATCACCATTATTTATTGATTTTTTTCTATAGAAATCTTGTATCTATCTAACCATTACATTAAAAAAATACAATAAATAATTATAAAAGTAAATAAATCATACAACTTACTGCAAATACATGACACCCTAAAGGGAAATACTTCCATATTGCCCACATCAACAAGAATTTTTTTTCTAAAAGTTGGCCATTATTTTTTAGTTGATTTACGTGTATATTGATTTACACATGTATAAAGACATTTTTAAGGAAAATAATTTTTTCGAAATTTCTCAAAAATATTCAAATTTGCAAGAAAAATTCATTTATTTTACACCAGAGTGATATTTGCTGCGCTGAGTATGTGCTATCTCAAATCCCATAATTCTCTGTAACTTATTTTTGTGCGTAATTAATTTGTATAAATAGATTTCTTATTTCCTTCTTTCTAAGTCTTCTTAGCACCTGTCTGATGTTAGACGAATTGTCAATAGCTTTGATGATGATTGAAAAATCGTCACAAATAGTAAATCAGCCGTTATTGCTTCTTAGGGTCTTCTCTTTGGTCTTTGTTGTAAGCAAAGATTAAATGTGTGATTTCCACAAGCATAATCACGAGTGATTGCAGGCCCTTTCTCTGACATTTTTAAAAAATAAGTAAAAGATAAATAAAACATTTTTATATATATATTAATATAATTACACAACATTAAGTCAGTCCAAATATAATATGACCAATAACAAAATGTTTATGATAAAATGAAATAAACAATGTTAATTAGATGAAAACATTTCACATGAAGAATAACAGAACCCTCGTACATCGGCACATGAAGAATCGTGGGGGTGATGTCCAAATAGTCTGCATGCAGAGTAAGCCGTATTACAAAGGCTCTTACATAAGCTGGGACTATATGAATAAACAGTTCCGGTTGTTACCAGAACTAAGAATAAAAATATAATCAAAGTTTTCATTACTTTTTAAATTGAACTTTGAATTAAATGATGTTTGTTTTACAAATTTAAAAATATAACAAATAATAATGGTTAACCAGACATAGTTGCAATATTTATACAATTTGTTGATTGGCAGTCTGTTATTATTACTCAAGTCATGTGTTTGTATAATTATTCTTTTGCTACATTTTTGGGGGTGTTTCTAATGATTTTTGTTATTTGTATTATGATTCAAATAAAAGAGAATATAAAAATATCTATCCAATAATGTGTTACGAAAATTTGGTTTTCCATGAGATTATTTTAGATCTGACAAACGAATCCATAAATATTGTACAATTATTGTAATGAATAAATGTTTTGAGTATTCCTAAACTGTAACATAATTCGTAATCTTTTTAGATTGAAAAGTTTACATCTAACTGAGCCTCCCGATCCATCAAGTTATACATCAAATCTTGCTGTCGTACGCGTTAACTTATTTTAAAGGCAACATCAAGAGACGTAACTTACTAACAATATGCATCATGCTAGGGGGAAAACGAGTATAAACGTAAATTTATTATTTATAAAATTTATAAAACATATTTATTATTTATCTTTCATCATTTTTATGCTAAGAATGAATGTGTAAAGGACTTAGTTTCTGTTCCCTTAAACGACCGCTGTATTGACCTAACTAGATATTTAATTAGAGGATTTTAAATTACGGCCTTTTGGTGGATAAGGCAGAACTTTCTCTCTAAATTTCTTAATATTTGCAGGATGATTTTACAGTTATGTCGAGCAATTGATTTTCAATAATACAATGTGCACATTTGAATCCCATGTCCGGTTTTCTCTTTGTCTAGTGAGTATGCTACTCGACGGTGACCTTCATTATTTCATTGTGTAGAACTTACAGATACTTACAATTCATCTTCCAGACTTAAGGGTTTTTTACAGAAATATCAGGAGAAGTTACGAGAGACCTTTCTATGGGTAGAATTAAATCTTAAAGCATTATAAATTATTCTACATACTTCCTTTACTATCGATCCTGACCCAGTTTTATAATATGTACGAAAAAATTATATCTTGATAAATCATCTTTTAAAATATCTTGGCCATTAAAATATCATCAATTTTAAACGAAATAACCAGATAGTCAAACTATATGTAAATACCCTTGTGGGTAAAACAATTGAAAAACAGAGAAAATTTCTTTTTTAAAATCTAATAATTACTGAATTAAAAACTAACTTTCAACATTTTACACTATTCTTTTTGTTGGTTGAAAATGGGTGAAAACTCGATTGAGTGGATGGACCGTTGAAATAGTTTTTTCTGTAATTAATGTGGGTTGTTTGAATTTTTAGAGATGTGATAGTTTGACGTTAACCTGGATACACGGTCGCGGTATCGCATTCGAGTGTATTTTGTGTTTGATATCTGTGGTGCCTGAGGTTTCGAAGTTGTAGTGATTTCGATAGTGGGAGGTGTGGACTACACCATCAACTTTAAATTTCTGACAGGACTGACAGTGTGAAGTCCAGAGTTTGACATCTTTGTGCATGGATGGTCAAACAACTCACGTGTGCAGGAGTTTGTGGGTATTGGAACTTCCGGGATTATGTAGGTTGTGAACAAAGTTGAAAGCTTCTTTGCACAATTTTTCAGCGAGAATTGGTCGAGGTGAAACTGTAATACTGATATCATACATGATATCGTCAATTGTGGTACTTTTGTTGAAACATTGTATATCGGATAGTGATGGTGGGTTGGATTGAGTGGATGGACCGTGATAAGCAATCAACGACGATGTTGTCTTTCCCCGGAATGTGAATGATTGAAAAGTTAAACTCGGAAAAGAAAGAGATTGGGTGTTGTTGACGCGGTGAGGGGTCTTTCATGATTAGGAGGTAAATGAGTGGCTTGTGGTCCGTTTTAATTACGAAGTGGTGATTCATTAGAAAAAGTTTAAAATGTTTGACTGAAAGGAAAATAGTTAATAATTCACGATCAAACACGGAATAATGTTGTTTAGTCCAGCTGAATATATATGAAAAAAATCTACAGGTTGAGTGACGTTATTGACAATTTTTTGTAACACTGCACCTGCTAAGATGTGCACAGTTCAAATGGGGCCTGTTTGACGGGATAGGCTAGAGTTTTGAGCTTTTGTAGAGCGGTTTTTACCTTGTTGAACGTGTCTTTTAATTCATCTGACCATTGGATCAATTGTTTCTTGGTCTGGAGCTCAATTCGGATAGTGAGGGGGTAAGATGTGAGCAGTTTGGAATGTACCGATGGCAAAAGTTGACCATACCTAAAAAACTACGTAAATCGGAGACGGTCTTTGGTAAAGCAATGGATTGGATTGTTGAAATACGCTCTGGTAGAGGTGATTATCCTTTGTCTGTGATGGTGTGACCAAGGAAAGTTACAGAGTTGTGGTAGAAAGTGCATTTGTTCCAGTTAATTTGAAGATTTGCGTGATTGAGTCGAGAAAATAAGGTTTGTAGATCTTGTGTATGTTCTTCTGTGGTTTTGGAAGCAATGAAAATGTCGTCTATGTAAGGATGTACAAAAGATAGATCAGAGAGGATTTCGTCAATTTGCCGTTGAAATATTTGGGCAGCGTTACGGAGACCGAACGACATTCGGGTATGTGATAATTCGGTACTCGACTGAATTGCCGGAATTGCAATATCAGTTAGATAATTTAACTTTAAAAGTAGACGAATTAAGCAACTGCAGATTTTCTCAAATAATAAGCTTTTGACAAAAATAACAGATCGCTAAATACTATCAACAATTTAAAGATAAAAAAGTACGTCAAAACGTACAAAACTCCGTCTACAGCCGAAAAGGAATATGAATCTTTAGATCAAAAAATGGCTTCTTTTGATACAGTAATTGATAGATTATGTCGCAAGTATCCCCAAGTGAACAGAGATTTGGCACCTCTTAGAAATATGGCGCAGAAGAAATTGGATTCAAGTAATTAAGGAATAAATTCATTCTCGAAATGATTTCGTTTTTTAAACAGTAAATAGAAAAAATGTTTCAAGCCTTTAGTACGTAATATTTTCATTTGAATTAATTATTAATCAATTTTGTTGAAAACAATTAAATAAATAAAACAAAAAAAGTTACCAAAATAGCATAAAGAATGTATTCTTTAATTGAAATACCACAACGTAATGGTTCTTGTCGAACAATTGTTGATTTGTGGTCTCTTTTAATTGGTCGATTTGAATGTCTTCGGAATGTGATTATCCCATTTTAAAATTTTGATCGAATGACCTATTTTTCGTTTATGTCGAATCAAGCATTGTTTATTTAAAAATGTTAAAAAAGTTGGTGATTTTTCTGAGCGAGTGATTAATTGTGTTATGAGATTTTGGGCTTGTCTTGGAACCGAATTTAAACAAATAATATTTAACCATTTTGAATTTATTTTGAATTCTAATTAATGCCTTCATTTGAACTTATCATGAACAATTCTAATGATAAAAAATTGAATTTAACAACCGAAGAAATTATTTCCTCAAAAATCGTCTCTCAAAATCGATCACTGTCATTTGTTGAATGGTTTCCAAGAACATCACGACAGATCTGGATATACAGGGGTGGCCATAAGTCGCTTTACCCTGTTTTAATAATAATAAAAACAAAATTCTAAATGATAGAACTTTTATTTAATCAGCGTACAATAATAATTTCAAAACAAAAACTTGAAAACAATTAAATCTTATCTTCAAAGTGTTGTCCTTCAGATTTAACACACAACTGGATTCTTCTCTGAAAAGAGTGACAGATTCGTCGGCACAAGTCTTTATCGTTGTTCAAGGCTGCAGATTCTGTAGTAATTCTTTCCTTCAACTTGGATATGGTTAGAACATTTTGTGAGTAAACGCGTTCCTTCAGAATACCACACATTGAATAATCACAAGGTGTCAGGTCCGGTGATCGTGGAGGCCATTCAGTGGTTCCTCTCCTGACGATCCACATCTCAAAAGTGTTATCCAAAAAGTCGTATTGCTGAAGTGTTATTTGTCGTGCCATGCCAATATTACCAACAACAATGAACAAAATGAAATAATTTAAAAAATTTTTAAATAAATAATTATTAAAACAAAAAATTTTATCTGGTTTTTGTTTATAAATCATTTAGAATTTTGTGTTTATTATTATTAAAACTGGGTAAAGCGACTTATGGCAACCCATGTAATTGCAATTTTTTATCGGATTTTCGTCTAATAAATTTGGAGTGGAAGAAGCGGAGCTGATTGTTCGGTTATGTGAATTTCTTCAGAATAGTGAATCGGGGAGGAGTGGATTGAAGGTGGAGATTGGACGAGTGACGAAATTAACGAGAGTCTTTTCGGGAATGAAGATGAAAATCTATTTTGTTTCCACCCCCTAAATCCAGAGAGCACCATACAACAGGCACACGAGCACTGCATCCACGCGTCTCCTGCTATTTTACCAACAACAACCGTGATACTCAGTATTGGTACACAGGATAGTGAATTATAGATTATGTATTGAATGGAAACCTCAAAAAATACAAGAGGTCGTGATCCTCTCTCATGGCTCCAGATGAAAAGAGTACAAGCTTTCAATCCTTTGGCACGTTTCGGTTTGCCTCTAAAAATGACTAATCTTTATCCCCTGTACAATAGTTTTGTAAGGCTTTTACTGTATAAGTTCACTTAGTGCAACTGGAAAAAGGTCAACTTGAATATCCCTCTGGCCATTATTCGAAGAGCCAAAAAGCCGAAACTGCGTCTCTTGATCGCTCTCGTAAGCAGTATGGACAGACACTGGCATATCAAAGTATTTATATGTCTTTTGTCTGAGATGATTCGTGCATTTATGGTACTATTGATACCATTAACATTTATTGGAAAATCATCTTACATATGCCTCTGCCACCACACTTCAGTTTTATAATTTCTGTGGCAGTTCACCATGGGGCCTATAAAAGAGTCATGACCATAACGTCAGTCGCTGAGATGCCGTGTCTAGGTGTTCATTCTTTATATGTATTCTTTAATTCCTTCTGCTGAAGTAATTTTTTTTAGCAAGAAGGGAATGTATAGATGGCAGAATGGTCCCAAAAGTAAATATATATCAATTAAAATAACGAAACTCGACCTGTAATCGACCTTTAAAAAATATGTATTTCCTAAGGCAATTTAGGTGAAACCTTCGAGAAACGACCTTTGGGATTTTCGATCATCGCGAACCTCATTACTTTTTCTCGATGCCGATCGAATCAAATCATCTTATGACTAACTTTTCATTATCACAGAATTCATTATGTACAAAAATAACAGAGAGAAAATTTTTATTTTTTACATCAAGTTCAAGTTTCGACAATTTTGTCACGTCCATTGATTTCAAATTTTCAACGTCAGTCAAATTAACAAAGCTTTTAATATTGCTCATGACAGAATCATTTCAAACAATCACCGTCAATTATTATGGTATTTCCACTGATTGTTTGACAACAAGGTTGTGAATGGAAGTGCGACCGCACCCACTTCTAGACATTCGATGTCTGCATTAGGCACTCCGACTATGGTGAAGAGGCCAAGGGCTTCGCTGCCATTTGCATGTACTAGTCGACAAAAAACTAAGATCACCCTTCATCCATGCAGCTGATGAAGGTAGCGATAACTTATTTCGTAATTGAGGAAACGTCATTTCGTAATAGGAAAACAAAAAAGAAAGTTAAATTATTCATTTAAAAACTGCGTAAAATTTCAACATAAAATAAAAGTCACAATACTTGATATAAAATTTTTATTTAGTTTCCATCAATAATTGGTTCCGAACGTAGACATTTTGGCAAAAATTTCATCATATTGTTATAATTATATTGTTTCTACTAGAAAAGAGTCTCTTTAATTATGTTTAAAGATTGTTTCAGAATTGATAATAACGAACATCAGTAACTGAAAGTTTAAAATCAAATGCTTTATTGACTATGGTAGGTCATCATATAATGGAAGAAATTCAATAATTTAAAAGTCCTTTTAAAATACAATTTTGAGGTAGGAAAAACGAAAAAGTAACATTTTGATAAATTAATCCTTTAAAATAATCACAAGATTAAATGTCTAAAATAAAATCGACTGAAATGATAAAAATCAGAATATGGAATATTTTTAGTCTGCATCGATCATGATTTGATTTTAATGCGTGCCGAAATTAATTAGTTCTGCGGGGAAAATGTAAATTTAAAAGTGAATTAATAAAGATCACACGTTTTAAAATACAGCGATTGAAACACGTAAAAAATTAATTTATTAAATTTTTCAGTTATTGTTTTAGAAAATATTATCAATATAAGTAATTTTATTATTCTGTTGTTCGAAGTTTAGAAATTCAGAAAACCAAAAGAAGGGGTAACGAATTTCAAATCGAGTTAAAAAAGGAATTAAAAATTATTAATCTAAAAATTATTTCCCAATCATATAAAATTCGTGATATGTTCAGTAATAAATCTCCCAGTCCTCTCGGTTTGTGCTCCGATCTTGTTTATAAATATACATGTAATGGGTGTAACGCCACATACATTGGAG
>MQRK01173262.1:57166-68266 GCA_001938485.1 Girardia tigrina
TATAAGCTGCAAAAAGCCAGTGTTAATTTAGTCTGAAGATGGCACTGGGTAATCCGCCGAAATTAATTACAAAAATAAATTGTGAAAAATGGCGTTCACTTTTTAATAATGAATATCAATTGCCATTATTTTTTAAAAATTATTAAATTTACTTATTTTCCAAAAATTTATTAAAAAGTATGATAATTGTTAGGATCGAAGTTTGTTGTATTGATTTCTTCGAATTCTTCTGGAATTAATAAATATATAATTCGACAGTGATTCTCAAAAATTTATTTTCAAAAAAATTACAATTCAAAATTGGCAACAATTTAAATAATACTTTTGATTATTTAAACAACCTATTTTATAGTTGGGAATTTTTTTTTAAATTATTTTAAGTTTAACTGTTAATACACAAATTTGGATATATATGTTTTGTTATTCTTATAATTATTCATTAGAAGTCGAAAATCGAAAATAATGTTTATTTAAAATAACACAATTAAATTATGTACGTAAATATTAATTATACTGATCGATTAAAACAATTTCAGGAGTTTATATAATCATTTTATGGGTCCTTTATATATTTATAAATAGAGATGAATTTAAATATAATTATGTGTGGATATTAATTTCATTATCCTAACAATTATAATAAAGATTATTTAAATTTTAAGAATTAAATTATCTACTTATAAATCATAAATATTTTACCAGATAGTTTAAGTATTGAGAATTAATTATCTCATAATAATAATAAATATCTAACAATAATAATGGACAATGTCCATTCAATTGCATGATTTGTTAAGCAATGTGATAGAGGAAAATGTGACATTGGTTGCAGAGCGGGTGCAGCTGCGTGGTTGTGACTCTTCACCGTTGTGGTTCTCCGCCTCGGTGATCCGGTAAATTATTACGATCAATTACCGTTCAATTGAAACAGAAAAACGAAGTCAGATTTAATCCAAATCGAAAAAGATAAGCAGGAAGAAATTTGTTTTTCATCACATCATCAGCGGATCGGCAAGTAGTTAGACTATCGTAACTCTTTCTCATTTCCTGACGGGGAAACATACTTTCTCCAAATAAAGCAACTTTGATGAAATCGTAATCCCAGAATACATTACTATATTTCATCGTAACCGTTAACCCGATCCATTAACTTGACCATATCAAATATTTCATCATTTGAATGTATCGTAATCTATTAAAATTTGATAATTTTTCAAAAATCTTTATTTTCACATATTCTTAACTTTTACGCTCATTCACTTTAGCTAACCAAAACACAAGTCTCACTTTTTAAACTAAGTTTCATATCATAATACTTTTATTTTTTTAACAAATTTGTAATTTATTACCTATCAAAAATAATCAAGGCTCATTTAATTAAAAAAAGGAGCAGTTTTTAGAGAGCAATAATTAAGGGAGCAATTTTAATAGGGAGGAAGTTTTGAGGAGTAATTGTACGGGGAGCATTTTCTAGAGCGATTGTCTGGATACCCTGTTTTATAAGTCGTTGATTGCTTCCCAAATTCATCCGTCAGTTAATCTATACTTTTATATAATATCCGAATAACTTGTTAATTATTTCTTTGAATACTTTTTTAACTCATGACCAGAGTAGGGGTTCCAATTCCGGCATACCGGGAATTTCCCAGGATTTTAATCTCGGGAAAATGAGGTCAGGATCCCGGGATTCAGAATTTATCTACCCTTTTTTAAATTTAAATTATTTGATATAATAGTGAATTATAATGAAGTCAATATTAAGACGGAAATTTCATTAAAGTACTTTAAAATTCAAACTTGAAAAAATGATTTTCCTTTTAAAAAAAGATTTTAGTTTATAAAAAATTGCGCAATTCTGGGATTGGAAAAAATACCGGGATTTGGAACCCCTAGACCAGAGACAAAAGAAGACTGTTGACACATTTTGCTTTATATCGTTCCATTATAATAATTTCCAAAGTAATCTAAAATAGGGTAATTTTGTATAAAAAAATTGTACAAAAAATTTGATATAATAAAATTTGGCATAAAAAAATTGATAGGAATATTTGGGATATAAAAAATTTTATATAAAAATTTTTTAGTTTAAAAAAATTTATGGTATGAGGAAAAATTTAAATAATTAAATTATTTATAAAGAACAAACAAGTGGGGAGCGACACATAGTATCGTACATCGTTAAATATGGTCGATGCATCGTTAACGACGCATCGAAAAACCTTCATCGTTAACGATGCATCGAAAAACCTTCATCGTTAAACGATGCATCGAAAAACTGCATACCTTTGTTATCTAACATATAATGCAATCACACCTTTAATCACATATACAATAACTCAACAATATAATTACTACAATTTTAGTTTTTTAAACAAATATTTTCGAGGAACTTTCGAGTAAAATTTTATTTTCAGTAGTTTTCATTTATTCGTTTTTTAAGGAAAATTATATTTTCAATTGGTCCTGAAGTCCTAATTATTATAAATATTTATATTATTTTTTTATATTTAAAGCAAAGATATTTTATTTTAAAATTATTAAATTAATAATAATTAATATTATTTCAATTAATATATAAACATTACATACCAATTTACTAGTTTATTAATTAGTTTTCACAATATTCGGTGATGAAATTTACTAGAAAAAAATTATTTTAATCTTAAAAAAAATTATATTATAAAACAATTTCTAAGTCATAATATTATTTGTTTAAATAATATTTAATGAAGTTTTATTTCTAGTTAAATTAATTTTTTTTCTTCTACATGCCGAAAATTTCCCTAATTTGGGATTACTTCACAATGAACAATGAAAATAGGGCTGGCTGCCTTGAATGTGGTGAGCATTACAATTTGCCCGTGGGAGCACAACAGGGATAAGAGGTCATCTGAGGACAAAGCACAAGACCATTTTTGAAACACTAGAAGCAAGGGAGGCCAGAGCAAAAGCAAGATCAACAGTTGGAACTGTCGATACAAACTCTGACTCTGATAATGACTTTAAAGTGGGAACCTCTTCTGGTGATGGAATATCAAGAGCAGCCACTATCACGACCCCATCCAGAAAGAGGTCAAGAAAAGACAAAATGTGCTTAGAAAAAATACAAACAAAGCGAGTATTCATCAAAAGTCCAGGGTCTAAGAATGACGATCAAAAGAAGGAAGTTGTCGCTGCAATGATTCAGTGGATAGCAAATGAAGGTTTTTCGATGCATTGTTAACTATGCAGTCTTTCGATACATCGTTTAAAGAAGGTTTTTCGATGCATCGAAACAAGCATCGTTAACGATGCATCGTCTCATCGTTAAACGATACATCATCGCTGCCTACAAACAAGTACATAATAAAATTATTCTCTAGCAACTTTCCTATATTCAATAAATAAACATTTATCAGTCCATTTGATTTAAATTCGTCATACAATCTTACAATAGATTTAATTCTTTCATCACTGACAAAATATTTCTTCTTACTTGGGTGCTTTATTCTGCGATATCTATTTGATAATTGGTGTATTAAATTATCATTATCGTAATCATCCTTTTTGATGAATTCTAGAATTTCCAAATTGACTGATGTTTGGTAGAAATTTTGAGTGGCATCCTTCAACATGGTTGTTCGTTCTATTATAACCCAAGAGTACTGATGAATAACAATTATAATTTTTTATATTAAATCTTGCAGCAGAATTATTGATATTTTCTAAATTGAATAAATTCATCGATCCAATATAATGTATTTTAATGTAGTCCGCAAATCTTTTAATTGATTTGGACAATTGGAATAAATATTGCTAAACATGGAAATTATATCTGATTCAGACACAAGAGGAAGAGCAATAAATCTTAATATCCATTCTTTTATTTCGATGTTGTTTGGACTCAAATGTCGTCTGGACAGATTCAAATCTTGAATTTTCCTCCACAGAGATTGATTAAAGAGAAAGAGGCATCCCTTTATCCTCAAATCGGGGAAAACGATTTTTGAAGCATTCATTGCAGCTTTTTTAAAATCCATCATAATCATATCATGATTTAAAATACGTCCAATTGATTATGCAGTAATTTTTAAGTTGATGTACATACTTACATAAGTGTTTTTAAATTTTCTTTTACATAGGGCATAAACACAAGGAAAAATATGGCTAAATACTCTTGTATGTATAGTACATAGTTTATAAAACATTGATGGAACGGTATCAAATATACCATCAACATATAAATATTGACTATTACAGATATGAATTAATTTTTTATTTGTGTAAAAAATCAAGATTCTTTCAGAATCGTTTACACCAGAATCATATTTAAAAACGAATCATATTTAAATACAGATCCAGTGATACGTCATATGGAGGCAAAATGACCAGTGCAACATTTTCACCAGGAATATTTGGTGTGTTAAAATTTAGAATCTCGATGAAAAATACTACACAAAACATCGGCGTTTTGAACTTTAGCCAATTCTTCTTGGATTATAATATTTGGCAGTTTTTTGGATTCGTTATTGCATTTTTATTAATGCCTCTCCTTACTTCACGAACACATACTTCACCAGGAAAGGATATATGCGATGACTCCTTTTAAATAATTATTTCGTTGCTTATATCAAAATTTGTGACAATTCTTCCACCACGCCTATCACGATAAATACAGATCCAATATAATTTCGTCACTTCAAGTTTTTTCCATTTTTGTAATATTGGAATTTTTTAATATTGGAATTTTGGAGCGCCGTCTGTGAGCATTACTTTGTCTTTTTTGAATTTGATTAATTTGAAATTTTTGTTCGTTTCATTATTCGCCATTGTCTTAAAAAAATTAGTTAAAGGTGAAAATATTTTTTAACTAAAACAAAAATAATAATGTTTAATTATTTTTTTTTAACTTTTTATTTCATTTTATTACCAAATTTTTTTATACCAAAAATTTTTTATACCACAAATTTTTTATACCAATTGTCTGTGCACCGTAAAGTAGTTGCTAGTTCCACAGTTAAACTATCACTCACACATTTACCAAACAATGAGGGTTGGGAATATCAAAATCTGTCTTCATGGAATGCGTCACCATGAAAAATTTGAAAACTCTTCCCGAAAAATCTTTATCTATTAAATATTTCTTCTGTGAATGATGTCGAGAGGTTGAATTGATCGTGGTCGTGGAGAGTTCGGATCCACATCTAAGATTGCGAATTCATCCATTCCGAAGTGCCTACACATTTGCACCGGCATTGGCTTGTATGTTTTTTGGACCCCCCTTCAGATCCCAGTCCGAAATACTCAGTACAATTGTCGTATAATAAAACATTTTTATTGTTGAATATGCCTGAGTTAAAAAACACTCAGTAAATAAACACAAATGTTACATAATTTTCATTTTTATATCGTTGTAGAAAAAAATCGATTTTATTATTTAATAATATTCAGAAATGAGTAAATATAATATAAAATGATAAATATTATTTTCTCAATTATCATTGGTTGAAAAAAGGATAAATAAATAACAGTTTCGACTGACAAATTTAATATGTGGCAATTAATTATATTATTTGTTTCGGTGTGGGTCTCTGCCTCGGCCTCCACAATTGGGTCCCGTAATTTACTTTTGTTCTTCACAAAATATGTATTAAATTATTGTTTTTTTTAGGATCAGTGTTCGATAGAGCTTGTCCGAATGATAAACTTTTAGTTCAAAACTATAGTAAGAAATCGAGTTATTTTGTTCTTTTCTTTGACGAAAGAAAGAGAGGATGTGATTTATTAATGATTTTTAATACCTTTTAAATAATTAAGATCCTAATATTAGACAGTGGTTACCAAACCGTTACTCAAAAGAAGGAAATGTAACTTTTTTCCTGATTGTAATCGGTTATATGTTAGAGTTTCCCAGTGATGGTGGAAGCCACTTTTGCCGACAGAGGCGAGTGTCATCCATCAGAAATAATATCCAAAATCTGTTACATCCTTTAGGAAGCAGTACTCGGTCTGTATTCGTGCAGACATGTCATTTACGAACGGCTGCCTTTATAACTAAATATATTATAAAATCCCAATTTAATAAATAATATTAAATTATTCAAATTATTCCAAAATCAACATTTTCAAGTTAGGTTGGTTTGGTTAAGTGGATAATTGTCTCCTTAGAAATTGCAGAAATGATTGACCAAAGTCAAATGTGAAATGATGGTAATGTTTCTTAAAGAGTTTTAAAATATTCATGAATATCATCAGAGCTGTATATAAGGGTAGGGGGACCTATTTCATGTATTTAAAAGGATAATAAAATTTTTTTTCGGATCGATTGTTATCTTTTCATGTATTTTACAGATTATTCTGGAAAATTTAATGATTCTTTTAATTTCAGTGACGGGAGTATTCGAATGTCGACTCGTAACCGCCTTTACCTGTCTCGACGCCTGTGTCACTTCCATGTGCACGGAATGGTCAATAAATAACTTCGTCGGACCTTTTGACAATGATGTCTATCCCAACGCTAGATGTAAATGTCTCCAGGAAATGAATATCTGTCACTTTTATATACCATATTAATATTTATTTTTATTCTTTGAAGAATTTAATTGTGGTCTTTTAATTTGTCGTCTTATTAGTTCCAAATCGTTCTAACCGAAAAATATCAATCCAAGTTCTTTTTTCTTGAAAACCTGTAAAATATAATAAATTTATTGCATAATTTATTTGTTTTAATTAAATGACTTTTTTTGCATCGAGATTAATAATAATAATAATAATTGTATATTTTTTATTATTTTTATTGATATTTATTTATAATTAAAATCTATTATTTTTTATTTTTTGTAACTTCCCTTCTCTTCTTCCTGCTGGAGAACCTTCAATTATGCGGTCACTTCAGCTGGCAGAGAGTCAGAAACTGATAAAAATAATAATTATTATAATTTGAAATCGATTTAAAAAATTAAACCACCAACCCCAAGCACAATTAATATACAATTAATAAACAAGATTTTCGAATTTGATTACAGAATTAGATTAGATGGACTCTAATTTTTACTAAAGTCTACTAATTACGGTATTTATCGGCTGATAACCCGCACTGGTGTATAACCCGCATATGAAACAATTTAGATTTTACTCTAAAAGCGATTTGTTAAAGCCTTGAAAGATGTTCCATGTTCCGTAATAAAAAATGGTTGTGTAAAAGCTGGAATTTTGTGTGGAAATAACGTAGTAGATAATAGAATTGGTAATTAACAGATGGATGACTGTTTAGATTAATTTGAAGATGATTCGAATTTTGATTGATTTTTGTCTGATGATGTTGCTGAATAAATGGTTAGTTTTATATTTGATATTAATTTATAGTATAACCCGCACCGGCAGATAACCTATATAACATAAAATTTTTCTTTTTTTGTAAAATACTGTATAACCCGCGGATTATCTACCGATAAATACGTTAATTTCAATCACATATCACGAGAATAACCTGTAACTTTTTGTGTCCTGATTTATAGTACAATTCACTCCAACATTACAACCAACTTATTATTTACATTTTTGGGATTAATATCCTACCAAAAATCTAAAATATTATTTTCAGCTCAATAAATTGGAATATCTGATGTCGTACGTTAGTCGTTTGGTATTATTGTAAAAACGTATACTTAGGAAGAATTCTTTTATCAGAAGAATACAAGCGACATATAAAGTAGTTAGGGTAATTATTTATATATCATTTATTTATTTAGTTTATAATATAAAATTGTTTTTGTTAATTTTAACTTATTACTCATCATTATATTCTGAGGGTTTAGGGTACCATCGAAAAGTTTTCTTTAAAAAATATTACAGTTAATTTTTGCTTTCAAATACTACGGAAAATTTTTCAATATTAAAATTATTAATAATAATTGAAAAATTGAGTTATATTTCTTTTAAAAGCATGAAGACATCATTTAGAAAACTAATTTTTATTATTATCGCATCATGAAAATAATATAGAACATAAATTTGCTTCTATATACGACCGAAAGAGTCTTCCCGATGTGAATTTGCTTCTGTTGTAAGTAGATTTTCTTGAAGTTTTTCTAGATTGAAAATGAGCCTGAATTCTATTGAGGAAGCTTGCTGTGATTAACAATAAACGACAGAGTTTTGTTCTCGGCGGAGGGAACTGCTGTTAAACTCGCATTTTGATGGAAAGGAAATCTGCCGCTTCTGTCTGTCTGATTGATTTCTCATTGAGAAGATATAACAAAATTCAAACCGTTTGCTTCTTAGTCCGAATGACGATTAACAATACTTGCACAATCGTTGTAAAATAGAAGTCTTAATAATCTGTTACGGCAACTTAATGGAAGGAGCTGTGTCATATGTTTGAACTCTAACCAATCTATGAAAATTGTTTGGATTTTTCATTCATATTTAATTATATTCGTGTTATGTATATTCGTTATACTTTACGGCCTAGGAAGCGTGAGAATGCGGTAGGTTTAAAGTGCGAGTTTGTGAACTTCAGATAGGTGATTGTGTAATCAATCGATGGTTCTGTTATAAATGCACTCAGTAAAGTTGTCGAGAGACCCGTTTGTTTTCACTATGAAGGTTATGCTGTAAAAATTAATTCTCGAAAAAATACACATCGGTTTTTTTAAATCGTGTCTTTATACTAATTATTATTAATAATAATAGTTATTATTATTAATATTTTAATTAATAATAATAATTATAATTATTATTAATATTAATTTAAAATATTACATATTTTTTGAAATAGAGAAATCAAATTGCAAAATTTTGTAATCATTTAAATTGGATTTTTTTTAATTTATTTTTAATTTGGAAAATAGCGTTTCTTAGAAAGACATTTGATTCTCTAATTAGAAGAAATATTATCTTAGATTTCTTCATGGAAATTTTTTGAGTGGTCTTTTATTTTGACAGAAAATAAACACTGATCTTTCACTAATTTATTTAACAGATAATAATTCCATTAGTTTTATGATAAAATTGATAATTAAAAGGAATTTTTGACTTCTGGATTTTTTTTAGAATTTTTTTTTCTCCGAAAGAAAAATTGAAATCTTTAGTCGTTTTTATTTTTCATTTCATTTTTTTATTTAAAAAATAAATGAATTCTCAAAGAAATAAAAATCAATGTTCGGTAGTGGACCTTTACCCCACAAAATTGCCTAAATCAGGTATCCTAAGCGCAGTCGACATAGGAAAAGGAGATTCCCAGGAATGTATTAAACATTCTTTCAAGATGACATAATGATGGGGACACGACAATTAAGTCTCAGAAAATTAAGTCTCAGACGATTAAAAAACAGCATGTTTATTATGTACAGGAAAAAAAGAAATCACTGGTCCATTTTAAAAATTTGTGCAAAGGCGCACAAGTACTCAACAATTATTTGCTTGTCGCCCTCTCCAAATTCGCCTTCAACAATGAATTAAATTCACTGTTCAGATTCTTGGTACTTCCGACGTTTTTGACGTCCCGTTGGCCACCAATAATTTTTTCTAAATTTCTTTTAAAATTACTTTCATTTTAAGTAATACTTTAACATTTTAAATTTAATTTTGTTTACAAATAATTTGCTTACAGTACTTTTTATTATTCCGGACATATTTCAATGTATTTCTTCATCATCTTCAGCGATTTGCAATCGAAACATGTCCGAATAATAAAAAGTGCTTTAATCAAATTAGTATAATTTAAATAATCACTTAGGATATTAAAGGAAGGTTTATAATTTATTTTATCTCATATGTTGTCTATGCGACATTTCAACATTAGATAGTAATGTTTTATTTATTTTTTAAAATTAATTTGATTTCATTATTTATAATTAATCGATTTTAAAAACTTAGACTCTATTAATAAATCAATTTTCATTTGACTTGTTGGTTATTATTGACCAACAACATCTATCTAGAAAGGTGTGAGGAGAATATACTCAACAAAATAATACCAAGTTTTAGTCCACAAACTTGCAACTATTGATCTATCGTCCATAAAGGTCAATAATAAACCCTTTCTCAGAGTGGTAATCCAAATTTTCCGTTTTGTTTCATCCTTTATTTTTCCTTGGTCTTCATTTTTAATCAGTAGTTGAATTTCGTCGACTTTATTTTTGTTAGTTATTTTGAAATGTATCTTCAATATGTCCCATTTTAGCAACCAAACATTTTGATAAGCCTTTGGAAAACATTTCTTTTCGAAATCGCTAATACCTCTTTGATACTTCATCGTGCAAGATTTCCTTTTTCACATTTTAAGTGTAATTTGGTTTTATTTTCGGTAGTCTCTTTAAACAGGCAAACTATTTGAATATTCTTTGAAAACAAATCCTTTCTTATCCTTTTTTAAGGTATTCTTTCAAAAGTATTTGTTGATAGTATCCTTTCTTAAATTGATATGAATTAAATTAATTAATTTAATTTTCATACAGTTGTTTCTATTTTTCGGTTTCGGATTTGTTCATCCCGAATTTTTTCGTTTGTTCATCCCGCATTCATTTGCTTCAAATTTATTTTAAATTTATTTATTTTGTACTCTACTGAGCTTCACTTTCTTTTGTAATGATAAAAAAGTTTTTTAAATTAAATAATAGAATTTATGTATTTAACTATTTTGTTTGTACTTCACTGTATTTTGTGTGAAACTGTTTGTCGTGCTTAAATGTTATCTTACAAAAAAGATAATTCTAACGATGCTTATCCTTTAAAATAAATTTAGGACTAGTAAACGTGGGATGAATGAACGGATACCAGTGTTAGGAAGAATATAAGCATTGTGAGTAGGAATAGTTATGTAATCAAAATTGTTTGTTACTAACAGAAGCAACTAAGATTAATTCCGTAATAATTATTGAGTGATTTCTGATTAAATTGATTGTGTAAAGTCAGTTGTGATGACACAATAATATGGGTTACTTGAATGTATGTTGAATGTATGCTGAATGTATGTTGAATGTATGCTCAATGTATGTTGATAGTATACAGGGTGCGGCAGCTATTTGAGAACACGTAATATAGACACCATATCTTTTTGTGTGTTATAATTACATAATTTTATTTTTGCTGGTAGACATGGCAGAAGCTACTCTTACG
>MQRK01173280.1:1613-13759 GCA_001938485.1 Girardia tigrina
TAGGGTGACCGCGACCGTTGCTAGGGTGATCGCGACCGTTGCTAGGGTAATCGCGACCGTTGCTAGGGTGATCGCGACCGTTGCCATGGTTATCGTTACTGGGGGGGTAGTGAGGGAGAAACCCCATTTTTACACTACTAACATGTTTTCGAATAAAAATTTAAAATTAAAATGGTGTTATTTTTGTTTAATAACTAAATTGCCATTTGATTTAAAGAAACTTAATTTTAATAATATATTTTAATATATTTAAAATCAATTTCGAGCAAGAGAACTTCTCTTCTCAATACTACCCAAAATCTAAATTCGAGTAAATAGGATTAAGTCTTTTAAAATTCAGTTGTAAATATTTTGATAATCAAAAATATTTTATTAAAAAAATTCATTAATCTTTTGATTTTCGTTTTAATTTAATAATCAACCAGATACTCCAACAAAATTAACAATTGTATTTCAAAAAGGCGCAAGGAAGTCCCTTAATAATGAGATACTTCAGAAATTTTATAAAATAAAACTCTTTATACTGCACATTTGTTTTTTCTATGTATATTTTGTAAAAAAATTATAAAATAAATGCCTTTTTTAAAAATAGGAAAAAAGCCACGAGTATAAAAAGTTTGAGAACCCCTGCACTACTTCAAGCTAAGAAAATACCAAATCATAAATATTATCAATGTAATAATTCAGTACATGGACTGAATAACAACGGTTACCAGACAATTCAACACACGACAATTAGACAGAGACAATTCGACACAAATTTTTTAATTCGACACATTTTTTTAATAGGACAAATATTTTATTTCGACATTTTTAAATTTCGATTAGTTTTTTTTAATTCAACACTTTTTTTTAATTCGACCAATAACTAAAATGAAATATTTTCATTATTACTATACATTTTTTGAAACTTGACATTCTCAATAACTATATTTTTGGTTAGACTAATGAGTTTTTCTGTATTTAATATGAAAAAAATCAATTTTTATGAAACAAATATGTATTTAATATGAAAAATATGTATTTAATATAAAAATATCAATTTAATATGAACTAATGTTTTAAAAATGCATTCGTTTACAATTCAGCCTGCCATATTATTTTGAACATAGATTTCAATTTTTATATATTTTACATAAAAAATCAATTTAATATGAAAAAAATCAATTTTTATGAAGCAAATTTTTTAATTCGACACATTTATTAAAAAATAATTAAAATTAAAAAGTAAAAGTTAAATTGACAATAAGACGACACAAATTTTTTCTACACATTTATTAATTCAACAGACTAAAAGTTAATTTTTAACATTTTATTCATTGCAAATTAGCTAGCCAACACAAGTATTTCAGTTTTCATCATTCGATGCATTCATATTGTATTCTTGCACAGCCATTGCAATAGCCTCACTCAATGATACATATTTTTTCTTTACAACCACAGGGTGACCTGACAGAGCATTTGCCAAAGTCAGTCTGTGACAAGCTATATCTCTTCCAAGTCCATCAAGCAAGGTTCAAACACTGGGGGACTGCATTGAAATATAGCATTAAGAGCATTGTGGAAACCTTCACAACAATTTGTAGTTTTTGGTGTCTGCTCACCAGCAGAATCGAAATGGTTCCAGCATTTTATTGGAAACTGAGGAGCTCTACCAAGAGCACCCTCAATATAAGTTGATAAGAAATATGTGAGAATTGATTTTTTTTCATATTAAAATGATATTTTTATATTAAATACATATTTTTATATTAAATACATATTTTCCATGTTAAATACATATTTTTTTAATAAAATTTGATTTTTTTCATATTAAAATGATATTTTTATATGAAATACATATTTTTCATAGTAAATACATATTTTTTCATAAAAATTGATTTGTTTTTTTGATATTTGTTTGATATTTTTTTCATATTAAATACAGAAAAACTCATTAGTCTAACCAAAAATATAGTTATTGAAAATGTCAAGTTTCAAAAAATGTATAGTAATAATGAAAATATTTCATTTTAGTTATTGGTCGAATTAAAAAAAAGTGTTGAATTAAAAAAAACTAATCGAAATTTAAAAATGTCGAAATAAAATATTTGTCCCATTAAAAAAATGTGTCGAATTGTCTTGTGTCGAATTGTCGTGTGTCGAATTGTCTTGTGTCGAATTGTCATGGAACCAATAACAACAGATTTATTGACTTTTTATTGAATAATAAATTTTACTTTATTACTTTGTTATATCAAATTTTAATTGAAAAAATTCAATAACTAAAATAAATATATGTAATATTTTTCCAAAAATAAGAAATAAATATTTCACACTAAAAATGTCAATTAAATGACGAAATTCATTTTGAAGATCGTTATAAAAATTTTAAAAATCTCAATATTAAAACTTATTAAAAAAAATAATTAAAAAATAAATAAATAATATTAATAAAAATTTCAATTTGATTTTTGTAATTTAAAATAGCGAAATTAAAATTATCGCAAAAATTATTTTAACAAATTTGTTTAAATTAACAGAAATCCGCAAACCGATGTTATTTGAATTAGAAAATCGAGACAACATGGCGGCGATTTGACAACAATCGGTGTCGAATACGACAATGGGATCCATGATATGTAAGTAATGTTTTGTTATGTTGGTGTCGTTAAGCGATTGAAATGATGACAACTGAAATATGAGCGACACACTCAACAGACCATAGTTATTTTTCTTTTTTTTATCATTAAAATTCTTTCCGTAAATTTCTTCCGTTTGTAACACAAATCGCTTCTTTTCTCATTAATTCTAATAATATTAAATCTATATTTTTTCTTTAATGTAATCTCCATTTTATCATATAAAAAAACCGAAAGATGATTATAGCAAAATTGAAAGATGTTTTATCGAAATTAACAGATTCAAATTATCATCATTTTACAGCATCTGTGGACAAACTTAATTACATTAAAGCACCGACATTATTGATGATAATATCTTTTATTTTATTCATAAAATCCTATGTGAAATTAGATATTACTTGTTTAACAATAAAGGATCAATTTTTCGACAACTCTTATAAAACGATTTATGATGATTATGATTTGTTTTGTGTTGTTGCAATATGAATGCGATTATGAGATCTGATCATTGGTAGACAAATGTCATTACGATGGTGAATTATCTGTTTCGATGATTGAGATATAGTTTTAGAATTGACGGAAGACAGACAAGGGGACGAGCCACAAGGACCAATATCGATTAATGATTAATTCCAAATCGATTCACGGAGGTTGATTATGTTTTGATGTAATAAAGCATTTGTTTCTTTTGTCTTTTTCATTTTATTCTTTTCAAACATTAACTATTTTAATTTATATTTATTAGCAAATATTTTAGTTTGGTAACAGTTCCGATAGGGTCCCTGTTCGCGTTTTTGCAGGCTCACTACTTTTTGTCATTGATCGTCGGCGTTCCAAATTGTTGTAAACAATCCATTTTTCGTCACCCGTAATCAAGCGCTTCAAAAATGGATCACTTTGTTCTCGCTTCAAAAGGGAATCGTAAATGTCTATACGTTTCACCAAATGAACTTCTTTCAGTTCATATGGTAGCCACATCGAGTTTACTGACGAATCCAAGTTTCTTTAAATGACTTCCAACACTTGATTTTGATATTTCCAGAGTTTCTGCAACTTCACTTGTCGTCATATGTCGATTAAATTTGATCAGTGTTGTTTTTTTGTCACCATCGACTTCAATTGAAGTTCGAAGATACGAAGAAAAGAAGTTTGAAAACCAACAAAATAAAACCGAAGTCTTATTTTATTATTCCATGCAACAATATGCAAGCATAAGCCTGCTTTAAGCACTCTAATTTTTTCAAAGTAAACTTGTCGGTCATCCTCAACACCCATTAAAGAGTATCAAAGATATACACAACGTCGAAGGACAAGATAGCTATCAATCGTAGATTTCAAACCATCTTTTTCCTCAATTTCAACTACGAGTTTTTTAACTGCAACAACTTTAATATACGCTATTGAAGCTGGAATTACCACGGCTGCTGGCACCAGACTTGCCCTTCAATTGATACTCGATAAAGTATTTAAAATGTTCTCATTGCAATTATGAAACCACTAGGGCACATATTGTTATTTTTGTCACTACCTCACCGAACCGGTATTGGGTAATTTGCGCGCCTGCTGCCTTCCGTGGATGTGGTAGCCGTTTCTCCAGAATCGAACAATGATTCCCCGTTACAACCATGGTAAGCTTTGATCTCAATTTGTATGTGTTTATGGTAGTTCAAAATGTACAGGGTGCAGGATGGGGGTTAAAATATTAACTTTTTTGCCTATGTAAATAATGGATGGCCCCTAATAAAGTGATCGACCAGAGAGTGGTGCATCTTTCAGATGAAATTTTTTAGAACGAAATTTAGAAAACCAGCATTGATACTGTCGAAGTTTTAAGGAGTCACTACCATATACAAAACATATATTCTTATGAGCTTGCACAGCGGTTTTCCCTTTGCGAAAATAATGCAACAAAACATGACGAATATGCTCATTTTGATTTTCCATTTCGAATTGACGGTAAAGTAATAAATTAAAACAAAATCAATTAATATTTTATATAAACATAGTCTGAAAATTAAGGTTTCAGAATATATAATTGAATTTAAATTTTATCACATCGTTTCATATTTTCAAGCTTTTTATTAGGACGTACTCTAAAACGCAATGATGAAAATTTTGAGTACGATGCAGTCGATAAACGTATGAATGGTCAATTAATTCGTATGATAATAATTCAACGACTGCGGTTTTTGTCAATTCCAGTTTAAACTGTAAATAAATTGAAAGCGATTTACAATCAATCTTTCTTGTATGATAACTTCCAAACTCGTTTTGAGGATCTTTTGCAGCTTAATATACCACCCTTTGTAGATTTGCTTCATATCATGACAATAAAGGATGTCATGGGTCAACCAGAATGCATTGAGAATGAACTTTTCGAGGTTATCGCGGATGAGCACATGATTCAGGTCTCTAAGAAAGATTCGGTCAGGCCTTGGCTGCAAAACTCGGCCAAATATCAAATCTTGTTTGAAAAGGTCGAACCATTTATAATTACTTTACCAACGTCCAATTTGGCAGAGAAAGGCTTTCAATTTTGATTCATGCATTCGCAAAACAACGAAGGAGCTTGCACTAGATGAGGCTCCGTCTAAGTACCTTGCAACCACGGATTTCTGCTCTTGCAAGTAATAAACAGCCACAAGGCTCTCACTAATACTTTTGTCTATAAAACAGCTTGTTCAAATCGAATAAATTTTTTTGTTGAATTAATGTGCTTAATTTAAATGAATAAAGTTTTTGTTTTTTTTGATATTTTTTATTTTTAGAAATGAAACGCATAAATCCTAAAAATCTTACCTAAATCAACGCCAGAAGTCCATAGCGAAAAAAAGAGTTTTGTTTGGGGTCCACAGCGGAAAAAGATTGGGAAGCCTTCAACTTTGTTGTGAGTTTTTAAATGATGTACTGATGATTTGTTGATTGCATAATTATTAACTGCACTATGTAACTTACATAGTAACTTACAATTTTAAAACGTGCCCACGTCTATATGTAAGTAAATTTCCTTTGAAAAATTATTTGTTCTGACGATGACGGTTAAACCGTCGAAATTAATAAATTTTGATTGGCTTGGAAATTATGTAAAATTATATAATATTTGATTAATTTCAAATTGATGTGATCAGATGATAGAGATTAATTTTTTTCTTTAAGAAATTAACTATTTGTTTTTGAACACCATACTGAAAATATTTTGTAATGTTGTTTTTATTTTTTATAAGAGACCATCCATATATTATGTACACACTGAAGGGGGAGGGAGGGGGTGTTTAAATTTAAAAGATTTTGCGTATGCCTAATTTTTACATTATAGTTAATCATTTTTATGTATAATTGAAAATAAAAATAGCTAACCAACTAAATATAAACATATTATAAAAATTAGAATCATAATTAATATAGTAGATCTTACATTAACATGTATTGTACAACAATGAAGCTTTATAATATTTTATAAAAATGGTGGTTCGAGACTCAATTTGTATGTGCTTATGGTAGTTCAAAATGTACAGGGTGCAGGATGGGGGTTAAAATATTAACTTTTTTTGCGTATGTAAAAAATGGATGGCCCCTAATAAAGTGATTAAGTTTTTATGAAATCTTTGAACGAGTGAAAAGTATTGAAGGTTGAAAAATAATATTTAAGTGTCCTTACTTAAACGATGATCCTTCGTTCAATATGGATATCTCGAAAATATTTTGTAATGTGATAGATTATATTATTTAATTTCAGATCAATTGAAGGAGATTGATTGTGTTTTAATGAACAGTTGTTCTTTCTTTCTTTATATCGTCAACATATTTAAATTCAAATAGATAAGCATTTGAAATATTTAAGGAATTAGAATTTGTGGTTATCCCAGTATCATTTTCTTAATTGTCATTTAGTATATGGATCTGTTAGTTTAGACTTATTTAATTTTTTATAAGTTTTATTGTGTTTATATTGAATAATTTTCTTGTTTGGAACATTTATATTCAGATAATAATGAAATAAGATGTGTTATGTTAGAATCAAAATTTTTCGCACAAGGCGCTTCTTGGTGAAAGATACAAAGATAAATAAATATCTCTTGATTAACATTTTCTTTTAAAATAGCAACAAACCATTTTCTTTTACCGGTCATACTATTGGTCCCATCTGTTGAAATCAACACAATTTTATCGAGGAAAATTAAATGATACCGTCCTTACAATCATCAATACTCAATATTACTCTACAAAGATCTTCCTCATTAACTTTTTTTTTAAAACGAATTTGATTTTCTCGAATAATTTTACATCTATTCTCTTATACTATTTTTTTTCACTAAACCTTTTCATGTAAGAGTAAGATGGACGTAGCCAACCAGCAACATGGTGGACTCCTACTAATTGGTCACACAGCGAATATAACTCGTCACATGATATTGATTCGGCCCTTATCTCGTCCTTGAAATGAATATCTCTCATCCATCTCATCGATTTCTTATCTTTACAGACTACAACTCCCAACACTCGCATCTCATTATCCATCGAGAGATCTTCTAGTTCTTTGCAATTAGGACTAAATTCCTCGAATTTAGTTCTAACTTCATCAACTGTGAGTGTAATTTCGCCAACGTAAATGTCGTCGATATATGAGTCGGTGTTTTCACGTACTTTGGGATCAGAATTTAAAATCCATTTGATAATTTCAGTCATAATGCTCGGAGCGATATTTGTTAACTTGTAGTATTCCAAATGTGCGTATAGATCCAATCGATTTCCTTCTCTATATATTCGATTAAATAGCCATTTTTCTTCCACTTTTCTAGGATTTTCATAGTGATTACGTCTTTCAATTTGATATCATTAAAGGTCCAATACCGAATTGGTAAATAACTCGAAACGTCATCTTTCTACTTCCATTTAACCGACCAATTATCCTTAAATTCAATCTCATAATTGTGTTTGTCCATGCTAACAATTGGCACAACACCCATGACATAACTAAGATTATCAACCGCCTTCTTGATTCCTTCTCCTGCATACCAGCCAAATTCGATAACACTGTTATTAATTTTCACACCCCAAGTTCTCTTATAACATCTATACTGATTAAAAAATTTCCAAATTATAGGGTAACTATTTGTTACGGTCCGCTATTGATTATATCACAGTCAAAAATGCCTTACCAACAACACCCATAAAACAAAAATAAAAAAGAAAAAGAAAATATTATTACGCAGTACATATATTTAAAAAAGAAAAAAACACCCCATAAGAAGAAATTTCGCCCTGAGATCCGTGAAAAGAATTGAGGACCCTGAAAAAAGAAAAAATCAATTAAAAGTGAGCCCGAAATCAATAAAGTTACTTGCATGACTATCCGTTGTAGCTAGGAGGTCAACAGACCCTCCCCATATAGACTCCTGTGAGGGCAACCCCTGAAGGAAAGCCGCGAGATCCGGATGCACTCCCCTGAGAAGTTATTACCCTGTTAAAAATTAGAAATTAATTAAGAAGAACAAAGATTAATTAAAAACTTACCATGACTCAACAGTCACCCGACAATTTCATCCGAGTCATCGCTGACGCAGCCGCACACGAATTCCAAAATTTTGTAGTGTGCCACGACACACCGACAAGAAGTCTATAGTAAAATAAAAAATTTTAAATTTCAAAAAATAATTTCGAAGCACACCTACCCGGATTGTCCAACCAGCATTAGAGAAAACCTAGACAGCCAGTTGGCCCAAGGATATTGGCCGGAGAACGCCGACAGAGCAACACCCTTCTGGTATAAAAGAACAATCATTTTCTGACATAATTGACAGTAGCAACAAAGCGATACTTTAAAAATATTTCTCAACGCATAATTCTCACTTACGATTTGAAACTTCAAGTGGACGTGACCAGTAATTTCAATTCCGAGAAGAACGAAGAAGTATACACGAACTAAGCCGCACGTTTGCACGACACTTGCCGAAGACAATCGAGCGACAGTCTACCGCGACGAACCGAGATAACGACAGCCCGAAATCGAGGAGATAACGAGTGCTTCGACCGAACGACGCACCGACGAACGGAACCAGCCCGCAGATACCATGGCGATATTAACGGACCTCCAAGTACACCGAACATTGTAATTCTTTTCCTTGCGGTTTATTATTTTAATTTGAATAAACATATTTAATAATAATAGGTCTATTTATAAGTTTATCATATAAATCATTTCGACCGCTACGTGACGTTTGGACGGCGATATTAAAAATTTCGAGTAAATTTGAGAAAATATTTTAAAATTCAAGTAAATTTCAAAAAAAAACAGGTCTCGATTTGCACATCTCTACAACCAGCATAGAACACTATGGTAAACCATGTAATCTCTTCCCTATCAACTCAACCAAAATGTCAAATTACAATGGGCGAATAATTAAAAAAATTTCTCATTTCAATTTATGTAATTGAAAAAAGAAATAAATTTGCTTCCAAATTTTCTGTCGGTTGTAGAGAACTTGAATTATTTGAAATTTCTATAGCTTTATTAATTCTAATTTAAAATTTTTAAATTTTTTTGAATGATATTGAATTATGGGTTAAAAGGGCCGACTACCGAACTATAGACGAAGAATATCAGTCTTTATTTAAAAAAACTGAAATTTTTGAATTCAATTTTATTAATAAATTTAGAACATCTGCCTCATTGGTCTTTTCTTTGATTCCTACTAATTGAAAATAATTTAATTTAATTTAAAATTTTAATATATTAATTTATTTGGTAATTTTTTTAAAATGCTTAGAAATTTGATAGTTAATGAATATTACAAAATATTTTCAAAACTTTGGATGAAACTGAGAAACACATTAGTCAAGAAAGAATTTCGAATGCAGAAAGTAGTTTGGAATTAACAAATTTCACATTAAACTTTGCGTTGTTTTAATAAACTAAAAAATGAAAAATTATTGTGTATTTTAAATAACAATCGATAAACATTTTTTTATTAAATTTTGTCAAATCCCAATTCCAATTCAATTGTCTATAAATCCGTCTATCTCTCTCTTTCTCAGATCGATCACAATGACATCGACCGCCAATATCACATCGTATCGAGTCGCCGAAAAATTCACAATCATCAACGATCGCCTGAACGGCTACTTAAAACGCGTCTATTTCATGAAACAAGAACTCAACTCGCCCGACAAGCCGCTCTTTCTCCCGGGCGGCGATAAATTATACGAATCGGCGTTGAAAAGTCTCCTGAAGAAATTCCCGCACAACAACAACGAGAACAAATTCTCGAGCTCGAATTTCCAGCCACTCGTCAACATCCACGAGGACATTCTCAACCGACTGTCGTCGTATTTCTACACACTGGTCGATATCGCCGAAATCAAGCGACCGATCTTCGAGCTGCTGGAAATCATTCGGAAAACGAACGTCCAATTGGACATTTCGATCAATTTCGAGCTCACGAAACACTATTTGGAAGTGGTGACCAATTACTCGATCGTGCTGCTGCTCGTGTCGAAAATCCCCGACGTCAAATCGATCATGGCGTTGTTCAACTTCGCGTACGAATACAAGACCGGCGAGCAGGAAAAGCACATCGCAGCGCTATCGGAGCGCTTGTTGGAGACGCAACCGGAGAAAATCTTGCGCCAATTGTACGCGGAATTCAACCCGTACTCGAGATTCGTGACGAGCGCCATCCGGTCCCTGTCCAGCTGCTACTCGCCGAGATTGGTCAAGTCGCAGAATTGGACCGAAGTCAAGTTCCTCGACGTTCTCCACGAGCCCGATAAGTTGTCGCACACGGCGCTGACGGATCGGATGTGCACGCAGCTGCTGTCGGTGGAGGTGATGGAGCGGTGGATCGTCATCTGCGGCCTCTTCATCCACCCGGAATTGAACAACAGCGAACTGTTCGCCGTGTGGAAATCCGCGCTGAAGAACTCGTACGTGCTCGTGCTGTATCGCGACGAAGTGGTCCCGTTTCATTCGCTGTCGGTCCAGTTCTTCGAGTCGATCAAGAACTCGAGCAAACGCGTGTCGGAACTGAAGGAGTTCTACCAGATCGCGTGTCTCCAGTCGCCCCAGTTCCACCGCGACCGCCGCAACTACCTCCGCCTGACGCTGCGCCAGTTGTGCCAGATCATCAGCGACGAGCCCGGACTGCTGGGACCGAAGTCGTTCCTCGTCCTGTGGGCGCTGTCGTACGCGACAGACGAGATCCACTGGCTGCTGCGGCACTCCGAGAACATCCCCGCCAAGAAGGGCCCCGTGCTCAACCTGAACTCGAGAGTCAATGCCGACGAGTTCAACGACGCTCTGCTGCCGGAATTGCTCTACTACCTCGAGGAAATCCGCCGGCTCATACTGAAATTCTCGCAAATCATTCACGTGTTCTATCTGCAGATCCTCGCCGAATACGACTCGCCGGGCCTGCGGTACAACCTGCGCGACATTCTCGCCCGCTGCCCGCCGGAATCGGCGCTCATTCTCCAATCGATGGTCCAATGTCTGGCGAGCGTCGACTCGAATTATCTCCACAACCCGGGCACCGGGAACAACTGCGACCCGGCCAGCAATTCACTGAACTTCTCCGGCCTGAGACTCGACTGGTTCCGCGTCCAGTTCTACTTATCGATCGGCGGATCGCCGGTCAATCTCTGGCACAACCTCAAGCTGATCTCGCACGTCAACTCGACCATCTTCCACACGAAAATGATCGATTTCCTCCCGGAAACCGTGAAGGAGTGCTCGGATCTGTCGATCTTCTGTTTCTACGACCGGAAATTCAACGAGTTCTACGAGCGGAACATCACGTACTCGTCGCAGCATCGATTCGCCATTGTGTTCCCGATGATCTGCTCGCATTTCGCCAATCAGTGCTGCGACTACTGTCCCGAGGAGCGGCCGATCATCGGCAAGCGAGCCACGCAAAACGCCCAGAAATGCCTGAGGAATCTCACCCAACACGTGGCGCAACTCGTCAATCAGACAATCGATTCCTATTTCTCGCTGGCGCTGCAGCTGCAGCCCAAAGAGTCCGTGAAGTTCCTGCCGAATAAAACCGGGAAAAAGAAGCCGAAGAGCTCGGACTATTCGCAAATGTCGGCGATTGTCGGAGCCAAGTCTCGGGGCGGTGTCGTCAAGAATTCCGGCGCGATGGGCAGCAATGCCGGCGGCAACAGTCACTCCGGGAGCGGCACTGGCGGCGGCGGCAATACGAATGCCGTCAGTGGCGAGAGATCGATGAGGTCGTCGATTCCCGGCGACGAGAGTCGCAGAAGAACGAGAGAACATCCGACTGCGTTGGATAAAAGTCTGTTGGCGATGAGCCAATTGTGCTTTGCGATCAATCACTGCCGGGAGATAATCGTGTGGGACAAATCGTTTGTGCCCAGAGAGATTCTGTTCCAAGAACTGATGGAAATGGTCAACGAGAAGCTGAGCAAAGCTGTGGAAATGCCGTATGATTTTCTGCTTCCATTTCCCTTTAATCAATTAAACAAATCGATATGTGTATTGATTTTTGATCAACTTCAATCCGG
>MQRK01173284.1:15560-26313 GCA_001938485.1 Girardia tigrina
TAAATTGCCTGACAGATGGGAAAAAGTTGCCGCTTCCGATGGACAATATTTTGAATAAAATATTTTTTCACTTTTATACTTAAATAAATGGTTTTTTTAACAAAAAAATACGAAATTAAGTAGTTGTACACCCAATAGTACAACACAAACTTCATGTTTCAAAATAAACAAAATTTTAAATTAATTAATTAATTTAAATTAATTTTATAATTTTTATTGTTTTTCTCGTTTAAAAGGAGTGTGATTTTCTATTTTTTTGTAATTGATGATTAAAACAAAAATAAATATAAAATAATTGTTTTAATAAATCAGTGACTTAACAAAAAAACCGAAACGAAAAAAAACACAGAGATTTGTTCCATCGTAATTGTTGTTTTAGCTCGACGACAGAGTATATTAAAACAAAAAATCTGTTATCGTCTTTTTCCTCGCAACATTTAAAACAAAATGAAAGTTCAATACAGTCTGAAACATCATCAAATACAATTAAAATTAATGAATAAGAAATATTATCAGAAAATTAATTAGACATAGAAAAAAGCAGATAAAAATTTTCGAGAATCTTTTAGACTAAAAAGAAGAAGTAGAAAAAAACGTTTTTTTGTTTTTATTGTATTTTTTTGTGATTTTTCTGTTCAATCGATAAATGTTTCTTTTCTTTTAGCAAAATACAAATAAATAATTATTTTTTTTCAATTAATATATCTTTTAATTAGGAGTTTCAGTTTTGCTTTTGTCAAAGGAGAATGTTATCGAAAGATTTATATATTAGAAATAATATTTTGTTTTAATTAAAGCCAGAAGAATGACTGTTAAATTTTTAATGTATAATTTATGTTTATTTTCAATTATTTTTTTATTATTATTTATATCATTATCACATAGTTTATGTAAATATTTTGTTGACATAAGGAGTAACATATGTATAGGTTACGGTTAAGTAGATGGCAAATTAAGGACATCTTCAAACCAAAGTAAACGTTTTCTTCCTCTTCCGATCTTTGATTAATCATTAAAAAACTCATTTTATTCCTCGACCCACAAAATTAGAAAGTAAACTCTTTCAGCGAATTCAATAAGGATCCTGGTTTGACCACAAAGCAAAATATAAGAATAATAATACTTTGACCGGTAAGATATTGGTCATGCTAGTTATTGAATGCATAGGGTTTTTCGATCTACTTTCCAATCTTTACAATCAATTTTCCAGCGAAAGTTGCGTAACTATTATTTTAAATTTATTTTTCGTAATGGAAAAACTATGTTGTGCACAATTTTGCTGGAAACGAAAAAGAATTGAAAATGTTGATTAAAGAAGGATTTGGGGTATTTACTGCATCTGATTGTGATGGGTACATTAGGAAAAGGCTTCAATACGTCATTAAAGTGGAAAAGGGAGAAACAACTCTTGAATTAACTTTGTTTCTTGAATAAATATTATTATATACTTTATGTTGTTATTTCTTATGTTATGAATTTTATTGATTTCTTTATAAGATCTTGTCTTAAGGTCATGTCCGACGGGAATGCAGGAAGGTAAGATGTGGAAGATGTAACAATCCAGGACATAGAGCTGAGGAATATTACAGGAATTTGAATAAACGATATCAAGGAAGAACAGATTATCAAATGAGAACCCAAATAGATAGCCAATAATTCTCAGATGCACAAACAAAAAATACAGGAAACCGGAACTCGGAGGAATAACGAAGAGAATTTGAAAGAGGAAGACAGATCGCGACGATGGAGAAGAAAGTATACGGAGAAGAGCGAGAACATATAGAAAAAACGAATCGTGCCGAGACAACGAGGAACCGATCTTGGTATTGAAGTAAGTTTTCATAAGCATAAACCAGATCATATAAATTATATATATATAGCAGTAGCAATGTAAGTAATATAAATAAAATAAATAATGAACTTGATATCAATAATATACATGCTAAAATTAAAAAAATAATCAAAAAGAACATAGTGAACCAAAATCCCATCAGGAACCAGAAGTAAGTCAGAAAGTCATGAAATTTATAAGAAAAGGAAACATTTGGGGATAGAGAATTGCTGATAATTAATAATTGTGAAAATATTCCAATTACATACGATAAATTATAGGGCCGACCGAGTATAAAAGTTAGATTGGAAAACATAGAAACTGAATGTTTACTGGACACTGGGGCACCGTTAAACGTTATAACGGTAGGAATATTAAAAAAAATTAAATAACATAATGATAGAACAGACCAATCAGAGATTTGCTGAAGCAAATGGATTACAAATGGATGTCAGGGGAGAAGTAGAAACAATAGTAAAGAATGGAAATAAAGCCGAAAAAAATAAAATTCGTAATAGTGAAAAATTTGAGACCAGAGATGATTGGAGGAATGCCATTGATGAAAGAGTTCAGAATAGAATTGCAATGGAAAGAGCGGAATTATCAGGAAACAGAGAGAATTAAAATATGTAAAATTGAAGCTAAATTTGGAAAGAAAATCACCGACGAGGACCGGGTCCAAGAGGCATTAAAAGTAATAGACATAACGAACGATAAAACACTAGAGAAAATAATTCACGAATATGGAAGAGTATTTATGGCTGTACAAACTTTCTACAACACCGAATAGAGACAACAGGGGACCCATAAACATAAAACCAGACAAACTAGAAGAAGCTATAAAAATTTGGAGGAAAACAGAATAATAAAACCATGTAATTCTCAATGAACACACCAATAGTGTGAGTTTGGAAAAAGGAAAGAACGAAATCAGATTGTGTCTGGATTTCAGACAGTTAAATCTAATCACTAAGCGCCAAGCATTCTTCATGCCGAATAGACCTGAAATGAATGATAGGTTACACGGCACCAAATAATTTAGTACAGTAGACATAGAGAAGGACAAAGAATCACAGGAAAAGACGACGTTCTCCACTAAGACAGGACAGTTTTGTTTTAAATGGATGCCTTTTCGTAAAGCCGCAGCGCCAGGTACATTCCAAGAACTAATGACAAAGGTGTTAAAACCAATAAAGAAAGGGGCATCAGTTTATTTGGATGACATACTAATAGCAACAAGTATAAAGGAAGAGCATTACAAGGTGATAAGAGAAGTATTTGAGAAGATCCAACAAACAGGACTAAGAATAAGACCAGCGAAATGTAAGTTGTTACGACCGGACGTAAAATTTGTGGGACATATAATAAATGACCAAGGGATACAGACAGATCCATAAAAGATTGCAGCGATAGAGAATTTCCAAAAGCCGAAATGTATTAAGAATTTGAGAACTTTTTTTAGGAATTTGCAACTATTATAAAAGGTTTATTAAAGGATATGCAAAGAAAGCTAAAGTATTAGAAGGAATGTGTGGTTTAAATAAAGAAACTTAATCTGGACGGACGCATGCGAAATAGCGTTTAATGACATAAAGGAGGCATTGATAACGGCACCAATACTGAGCTTTCCAAATTTCAAAAAACAATTTATTCTGGATACAGATGCCAGCTTTGATTTCATATGGGCGGTACTGTCACAGATAGGTGAGTCGGGAAAAGAGCAAGTAATAGCATATGGATCACATTCAATGTCAGCATAACAAGGAAATACTTGCATACTATTTTTGGCAATTTTTTATTTTGCCAGCATTTCAACCATTATCAGTGCGGAAGAAATTTAAATTGAGAACGAACCATAAAACTATAAAGTACATGTTTCACACAAAGAAACCTTCAACAACGCAATTCCAAACGTGGATGAATTACTTAAGTAGTTTAGATATCGAAATAGAATATAGAAAGGGAGTGCTGCACGGCAACGCTGATATGCTATCAAGACAGAATTACAACACATGTACACAATGCAAAATGGAACATGAAGAAGCGAAAAATGAAAATAAAACAAGACAAAATTATTAGCAGTGACTACGAGAAGTCAAAACAGAGCGCATGTGAAGGAATGGATACCGAAAGAAAAAAGGAGCGATCTCATCATACAAACACATAGATTATTTTGCCATGCCGGAGTGGGAAAAGTATATAAATATCTAAGGGACAAGTTTGACATGGAAGAAGAAAAGAAAACGGTAAAAGAGGTGGTACGAACATGTTTGTAGTGTCAGTGAACAAAGACAATAATCACAAAAACAAAGGAAGAAAACATAAAAATAATAGCGTCAGAAATATTTGAGAAAGTTTATATAGACATGGAATGAGACAGTAAAAAAGGAATAATCGACCCTTTCAGTAACTACGTGAGCTTGACAGCAATTAAAAGACCAGATGAAGAGACAATCGTACAAATGATATTATAGAAATGGATATTGAATCATTTGTGAATTTGCCGCTTTGTTTATGCTTCCTTTATCAGTTTTACATAATAATCGAAGTTCATTTTCATAATTTATGCATCGAAATCCAGTTTGATTTCTTGTAACATTTCTTTCTTTTCATTTTAAACATCCATTGATCTCACACGTTTCTCCAAATCAAAATCACTTGTGCGCCCATTTTTAAATACACGAATCCAGTCTTAAATGGCTGCTTCACAAGGTCACTCGTTCTTGTAAACCTCATATAGTTGTGCAATATTTTTACGGCTCCTAGATTTCTTCAAAAGCAGAAACTGTACAACATTTCAGAATTCAAAGTTATCTGGCATGTCCTCACTAAATAGTGAAATAGAACAATTTCTCTAAATACATAAGTAGCTTAGAAAAACAAAACAACTTTTTCTTACATAAATATATTTAAGTATAATTACATACAATATTAATTTTATGAAGTAATTATATCTTGCCAAGTTTAAGACGTAATGGCGGCATCATGTTTAATAAGTATATAATGGTTTACTTTAAGGGGGCACATTTAAATAGAATATGATATATTATTTATACTTCTTCGGTTGACATTATAATGCTTCTTATAACGCAATTTCTGTGAAGCATAACAAAGAGAATATTGAGATGACTAGCTTATCACATTATAGTTTATCTTAAACATTATAATATTATTTGGTTAAATTACTATATTACTGATTAGTTATTACGTGTAATTATCATTATTTTATTCCCTGCATATTTATTTATAAAACATTGTTATATTTGACTATACAGATATAATCAAAGTGAATTTAAACAGAATGTCTAATCAAGTGACTCATCAACTTTGTTGAAAGTGTTTGCACGAAACAGTAATTGCAGAATTAGTTATGTAATTGGACATATATAAGCTTAGCAGCTATGATCACAGTACCTGATGATGACGGATATTCCGCCGAAATATATTGCAATAAAATATGTCATTATAAAATGGCGTTTTTGAATTTTATACAAATAACTTGGCATTATTTTTTTTAATTTTAGACTTGATTTGTAAAATATCTAACCGGGAAAATTTAAAAATCCCTATTCATAGAAAATTGTTATTTTATCTCTCACAAATGTCAATTTTCGACCGGTTTTGTCTCGATTCATACAAGCGTCTAGACTCGAGACGAAGTCGATACGAAGGAAACTAAAAACACGAACCATGATGTCAGAGATTGAAACTGAGGCACGGATTGAAATACGGAAAACGAGATCTTTTTTGTAACATTTCCCCGGGACGGACAGGTTTTAATATTTATGGAACTCTTGTTTTTTTACTATAAAAGAAGGAATTTTTCAAAATAATTTGTGTTTCTTGGACATTATAAAAGATAGTTTAGTAAAAATAAATCTGTAATAAAATAATAAATTAATTGCAATTTTTTATGTACGGAAATCTTTTCATAATTTGATTATGATGGAAATAACGTTTCTCAAATCGCAAATTCAGAAATGAAACCCATCTTTCCCAAAGCAATTTCAATATATAATGTAATATGATAAAATTTTATGTTGAAAATGAGGGCGGAGAGTGAGAGGAATCGCCTTCGTCACGACAAAACATTGAGGTTTTTGTTGTTTTTTAAGTAAAATAACATATTTTTCAACTACAAATTGTTTCTTTTTGCCTAAATAGATATAGAGTCGTTGTCGATGGGAGTTTTAATGAAGGAATTTGAGTATTGAATTGAGGATTTAATTATTAATTACAAAAATAATAATGGGAATTATTAACAGGTAAAAAGTAATGTGATCCGAGGAAAGTGTTTCTACAAATTTTTGTAGTTATCTAAAATGTAAATGTTCCAGAAATGGATTTTTCTTTAGGAGTGTTAAAAAAGAAATATCAAATAACAAAAACTTTTAATGGTAAAAATAGTGTTAAAAGAGTGTTGCTTAAATGTATTAAAAACAGTATGGCAAATAGTTTCGTCTTCTTTGCTTATCTTCAGCAGATCGTCTGTAAAGGTACCCAAGCATTTTCTATCCCATGTTCATTAATAAATTTGTTGCGGTTATGAAACTTTTATTTAAGAAAACATGATTTACTAAGTTAAATAATTCGTTTCAAGAAAAGAGTATTCAAATATTGTGGTCATCCATACCGTTCCTCCTAGATTTACCCATAACAAAAGATGTTTTGAAATTAGAAACCCCTTACCGTATAAACCTCCATACAAGCCCATCCGCGTATAATCCAAACTTCGTTTCTAAGCCACAAAACCCCACGAACTGTAAGTCCTATGTATTATCCGAGCAGCAAATATTGAGACACGGATACATGTAAAGATAAGCCGAAAATATCATTTAAAAACATTTATATAAGCCAAAGTGAAAGAATGTAGACAGAAACATGCAAACAAGAGCCGAAATACGCTGAAAAACATTTGTAATAAACCAACTTTTTAAACATTTGAATGTTCCAATACGCTATCAACATAGAATTCATGTTAAAATCCTTCAAATTCATCATCATCGTCATCCGTTCCACCAAATAACTTTTCAAAAAAATCGTCGGCTATATTGTGGGCATACAAATTATCATCGAATTCGTCACCAAAATTGCTGTTCTCGTCAACCTCACTGTCATAGAGCAAGTCATACTCAGTGCCGTTCAAGGCTTTGCTAATGTTGCACTTGAGGAAGGAAGGACATACCATATCCTTTGGTATATCATTCAATGCATTTTGACCTCGTTTTGTCTTTGTTTTGGGTCTCAAATTTCTCCCTATTCCGCAGATAAACCGAACTCGTCTTTAAAGGTTGATTTTTGGTACTTCTTTTGTCTCATACACGAGTTTATACGGTAAATTAATACTATTACACACGGTGCCTAAATAGATAGACTTTTATATTTTTTACATTATTCGAATGATCCAGTAGATTTATTCAAATCCGAAGGATTTATAAAGTCCGAAAGAAATTCTTTGTATTTTGAATAAGAAAAAAATTTCGTTCTACAAGAAGTATTTGTTATCCAAAGATATTTAAGGAATAGAGACCCTAAAATTGAGTGGTATCAGAGCTTCTGGGGTCTAGTTTTAAGTACTTGTTTTGAAACCAAGTTTTAAAAATATAATATTATAAATAATTCATAAATATTTTTATTTGAATACATAAAGACACCATTTTAAGGAAAACATTTTATTATCAAAGACAATTAATTTTGACGGTCTAATCGTCATCATTGGGTAATAAATCGATTCGGAATTTTAAAACTGTTTAAATTTCCAAACAGGAATTGTGCGATCGATGAATAATTGTGTCATCTACAAACACTCAATAAGGTTATCGAGAGACCCGTTTGCACATTAATCTTAGGCTTTAAAGATCTGATATACAGTGCTTCACAGGCCAATCTCTCCAAATAATTATTAAACTGAGCACAGAATTTTAAAATTATTTATGTTAAAATTTTCATTCAATTAGCAAACTTTTCTGTGTTCTGCAAAATTTCTTCCACGCATATTACGTCCATGTTATTGGATCCTCCTACAGAAATGAGGAGACATCTCTCCAATGTATGTGGCATTGCACCCATTACATATAAATTGATATATAAGATCCAAACACAATCCAAATAGGGTTGGAGATTTATTTCAAAATACATTTTCAAATTTTTATGTTTGAGATATTATTTTAAAATTAAAAGCATTATTTACTAGGGATGTACTGGAGGAAAAAATCGTCTCCGACCGGAGCCGGAGCTGGACTGGAGAATCAGTGCCCGATGGCTGGAGACCGGAGCCGGAGAGAGACTTTGAAGCAATATATTGATATTTTCTGAAAGTTTTTTTAAATTATTTGTTTTTAAGTCTTTTATTTTCAATTAGATTATCTCATCCTCCACCAACTGACATTGTAATACAAAGTATCTTTAATGAATAAATGATTTCCTGTTCTATGGATGCATCTCCAAAGATGATTGAAGATGAAATTATCTTGAATAAATGAGCCTAAAGTTGCTGTAAGATTTAGTTTCTGCAGAATTTGATCAGTACGATCAATTGACAGTGTGTGAGTCTTCAGTTACATCCAAATATGCGGCTGATAATTCGATTTTTCTGTCAATCCATGCAATCCATTTTCAACTACATTCCATTTTCTACGTACACACTCACGTGAGAAAGATTGAAATAAGACCTATTCATGTGTTGAATGTTACGTGTGTGTGTAAAGGAGAGTTGTGAATTAGATGCATCGAATTTATGTCGCTGGACGGGTCAAGTTAATATTAACAGAGTCCTAGAATATTCTGTTGCACATTCATTGGATAAAAATTGCGGAAGATTATTCTAGAATATTTTATACTCTTCTAATTCTGAACTATAAAAGCTTTTTTGCCGGGAACCTTCAACTTTTTCAAGCTGTGGAAAATTCAGGTTTTCAACTAGTATTATCAGTTGCAGCTCCTCAATACCAGCCTACCTCCAGAAAATACTTCGCAGAAAATGTAATCAGAGTTCTTTACAAAGAAATAGAAGCAAGTATTTCGAAATGACTTAGAGAAATAGGAAAAGCTTCTTTTAGAGTGGATATGTAGTGTTCCTAGTATTAAACACAAGCATTTATAAGCCTTAATAGCCACTGGATAACGTCTCAATTTGAACGTAAACATCCATTTTTGCATTGTCAACCGTATGATGAAACATATACTGCTAATGAAATGGGAAATATCTTTAATGATATGCTATCCAGATAGAATTTAGTGGATAGAGTCCACAATTTCATTCATGATAAAGGGTCACAATATTGTTAAAGCCATTGAAGATCTCCAATTTCCCCAAGTTTCTTGCCTCGCCATCACTTTACAATTGGTTATTTGAGAAGACTTATTAAAAAAACAGAGACATTGTACACAATCAAGTTTCAACAATAGTCTCATCTTCACCAACTTCAAAACGACAAAGAGTTGGGGCGCATATATAGGAAATCATCGATGATTTTATGACATCTAAAACAAAAAACATTTCTGGAACCGCCTATTCCTCGCGATAACAATCCATTGCACTGGTGGAAGATCAACTAGACAAGGTTTTCATTTCTGTCAAGCTTTTGCCAGAAGATTGCTTCCTTCACCTCCAACCAGTGTTCACTCTGAAAAATTATTTAGTACTGCCTGTGATGTATTCACTGATCATCGTTCCCGTGTTCTGCCAAAATGTGCAGAGCACCTTATTTTAATATAAGCGAATATGTCTGGTTTCGAGAAATTCATATAATAAACATTTATAGAAATATTTCAATGCTTTTATAATGAAATAAAGGTGTTAATGAATTAATCTCTTTCTAAAACCGGAAAAGATGGTAAAATATAGCCGGAGTCTGGTGCACCCCTATTATCTACACATTTCAAAATTGAACGTTTAAATTGAGCAAAACCTTCGGAACATGGAATACTCAAAATATATTTTAAAATAGTTATTTCTTTTATATCATTTTTAATCTCAGTTTTATTATTTTTATTGACCTTTTCTTCGATTAATTTATCAAAAATAATAAAATATTGATAAAATTTTAAAATAAAATTTGTTGCTGAAAGGGCATGTTTATGTGCTCAAAAATAAAATGCCACTAGTTTTTAATTATTTGAATAAATATTTATAATCTGATAAATTTCCAGGAATATTTGCCTTAGATTTCGTATTATATTAATTCTAAATTTAATTAAATTTATATTTATTAAAAAATTGAAATCATGCATTAAATTCCGAAATCAATTATGCAAAATATTTAAATATTTAAAATGTGTATGAAAACATATTGATTTTTATTTTTTCCATTTTCATTTAATTTCCATTTTAATTAATTATTAAAATATTCTAAAGAAAGTAAATTTAGAATATAATTAATATTTAATTTTATTAAAAAATTTTAAGGAACATGATTGTATTAAAATTATTTGCTTTAATCTTTCTTTAGGTTCTGTATGGTCTCGTTTTATGCGGTGGATACGTTCAATTCAAAGCGCTTATAAAAATACGTATTAAAAAGACTTTACTTGTCTTGAAAACTTAGAGTTCCCCATTTTAAATGACAGCAAAAAGCATCAGTACGAACAGATATTCAAGTGTGATAAGTAGATACCGTCCAAGACAAAGGTTCTGCTAAGAAAATAAATGATCAACTTCATTTTTCGTTCGAACAATTCAACGACATTTGTACGGTTAATTCAACCTTAAAGCAAGGAAAACTGCACATATATATGCTCTCGAAAAGGAATGCGGCATTTTTTTGAAAGTACCGACACTGGATACCAAAGAATCGGATTCTTGTGTTATTCTCAATTTCATCAGTTCAAATCATTTCGCCGCAATGTCAGACGGATATATCGTCGAAATTAATTGTCATGAAAAATAAATGTATATTTAATAAATGGATTATTTTTGTTTAT
>MQRK01173291.1:16596-50165 GCA_001938485.1 Girardia tigrina
TCGTAAGAGTAGCTTCTGCCATGTCTACCAGCAAAAATAAAATTATGTAATTATAACACACAAAAAGATATGGTGTCTATATTACGTGTTCTCAAATAGCTGCCGCACCCTGTAAATCTGGTTCGATTAGATTTGATTAAAGTGAATGTGCTAACCTTAGTCTCATCACACAGCTGGAGAATCTCAAAACTGAAATTTATGGCAGTGACTGTAGCAGAAGAAGACTAGGATGAATCCGTTACAGGTATAAAACAACTACATGACATCAGCCATTTTGGAATCAGGAGTGCGTTGTTCTTGGTGAGTAAAACGTTGCTAAGTCACAGAGAACCAGGTCTGATTAGTAATGAAAGAATGTGTACAGTGAACATCAATCAACCTCACACCAGTGCACTTGGACATGGAGGGAATTAGCGACCTGAATACGTAGCAGCAGCTGGCAGTGGATGACATGCATATAGGGATGGAAAAATTCCTCACGGTGAAGGATTGCAGCCCAGGGTGGTTTATAGTGTGTCTCTAAATAGCGTTCCAGAATTTGACAGATATTTTGACAGTTATGACCAACATTGTTAACGAAATAAGGCCATCGGACGAGGTGCTTTTAGATAACTATAGTACTTTTCGGTGTGATGGTATAACGAATCTACATGAAAAAGCTTGAATAACTGCCCAGTTTCAATGACTAAACGACCCGAGTAGCAACGGTGTCGAGAAACACTATTATCGAACTGTAAGTAGCGTTTATGCCACTTTCAGTATTATCACATTCTAAAGCCATAATTTAACACCACCAAAAATTTATTAATATTTACAATTCATATACTTAAACAAATTTCTTGTTAATTCAATTATTTCGCCCAAAATTAGTTCATTAATCTTTTTCGATTAAATTTTGAAAATATACAAAAATTTAAATCTAAAATAAACTTACAATTTTTTTCAAAGAATTTTACAATATTAATTCTTAATTAATCTTATATTTTTTTACAAAGAATTTTATAATATATAATCTAATATTTTTACAAAAATTTTACCCTTAAATAATTTACATTTTCTTACAAAAAAAATTATAAATTTTTAATGTAACCAATTTTTTTTTACATTCTTACGAAACTTTATCATAAAACTAATTAATTTAAATTTACAATAACCATTTTATTAAAAAAATTATTTCTGAAAATATTAATCCGTTAATTAAAATTTATTTAGCTTATTCTATAACTTTTATTAAAATATGTTAATTGTTATTACTGTAAAAATATTTTAAATAAGTATTTATTAATTTTCAAATTAATTTATAAATTTTCAAATTAAAAAAACAATAAACTATTTTGGCGAAACTTAAAACTAATCCCTCAATAAAAAAAGTAGCTCGGAGTGACCGGAAAGTAGGTAATGTGGTCATCTAGTATCATTTGACTCGAGATTGGATATCAAACCAAGATCTAACAGTCGGGAAAGAGCTAATAGTGGGAGACGATGTTTTTGTCAAACCATGCACTCCATGCACTTGCATGTCACAAAGAAGGCGTGCTACGGTAACCGCAGTACTATCACCGTATCGAGTGGAAGTAAATATCACATTAACCACGTGCAACGAGCCCCCCAAACAACAAACCAGTTTAGGTGGCGACGGGACGGAAAGAAGACTGCTGTTGCACCTTGAACAGTTCCGGTGGACGGGATAAGATTCAGTGAATCAACACTCGACGAGGTAGAAGAACATTAAAATGTCATTCCTGATGTCTTATCAAGCCATTCAAAGACCAGCGCGATTGACGATTTCGTATGTGAGATCATGTCAATGCACTGAAGTTTCAATGTTCCCCTGTTCACTTTTGAACTTATTTTTTTTTGTTAAAGTAAAGTTTAAATTAAAAATATTTATACCTATATATAACTACATGATGTATATTAAATTTACTTATATTAAATTTTTTATAAAATGTATTTTAAAAATTAAATATTTATGTATATATAATAATATAATAATATTTTGTTTTAAATGATGTTCACATATGTAACTCCGCACAATTATTTAAAAATTATTATTATTATAGTTGTTGGTAAAAAAATAAAAGATATTATTAGAATCGATTTTCTTATGATATTTTCTTATTGAGATGAAATGAATGTTTATATACGTTGATAACAAATCAAAACATCAAATCGACAAGAAATGGAATGAAAGTCTTGATCTTCTATCATTATTTCGAGAGAGTCGCGTCTCACCTGTCAGAAAGAGGAGTTTTATTCAGACTGATTCTCGCATTGTTTGCGTTCAGTGTTTTATTCGTAATTTTCGCTGCAACTGTCAGTGTCAAGAAGACAAACACGATGACATGGTTCTCCTTTATTATGGTGATAATCGGAATGATGTACCCGGTTCCGTTGAGCACCGAAACTCAGGAAATTATGCATCATAGTGACCAAACAATCAACGGTGAACGTAAAGCCGCACTCGTCAGGGCGTAAATCGATGATTGGGAACAACTCACTGATTACGGCAGTCGTGGGAATAGGAGGAGTCGCCGTGAAGACGCACTGCTGGAACAACGAGAGACGTCGGGACGTCTACAATTACGTTTCCACTGCGCTTTTGTAACACCGCCAAGTAATGAAGGTGTTTGTTTGAATACATTGATCGCAGAGACGAATGCGAATTGTGCGCGGAATTAAAAACGTTCTTGTTTTAATATTGTACGTTAAGGTTTAATTTAATTGTTGTTTAGTCCACGTATTATCTGAATATACCACATAGAGACTGAGGAGAATACCTTAACATTAGCTGGGTAATCTATCTAAATCACTGAAAATTTTTGTTGACGCAAGAGTAAATCTTTTTGAATAAATAAAAACTAACCTGGAGAACCTTCTGTAAATTTGATGTTTTATATACGCAGTCTTAAATTATTTTTCAATTTTTATGTAAATTTTATTTTTTAACTTGAAAAATTTCACAATTTATCTGTTTATTAATAATTAATTATTATACTAATTGTTTTTTTGAATATTTGCAAAATAACTCGAAGAACATTTTTTCGTTTAATAATTTTTTCCTCGAATGTTCATCAATTATAATTTATGTAAGTTAGAAAAAACAATAATTCAAATGTTGAAATCAAAAAAATAATTTTAGAAACTCTTTTAGTATAAATTAAAAATTAATTTTAATTTAATTTTTATTTAAAATATTGTGAAATAAAAATGTCAAGTTTTGATGAGTTTTTTAAAACATATGCGATTAAATTGACATTACCAAATTTCTGTAGACAAACAATATTAATGTATGAACAAAAATATTGTCAATCAACTACTTCATATCAGTGGATCGCGTGGGGCTAAAAAGAAGTAATTTATATTACGCAGTTCTTTTAATAAGTTATAAAAAATAATTAGTTTCCAAAGTATAAGATTGATAATATATAATAGTATACATGTAAATATATATATATATATATATATATATATATATATATATATATATATTTAAAATATAATTTGATTAAAGCTTCTTTTATGTATTTATTGGACATGTTTCGATGTTTATATACATCATCATCAGCAATATTTGGAAATTTAGTATAAGAATATTTAAATTGTTTTAATAATACGATTTTAAAAGGTATATTAACTTTAAACCGAAAAATTTTAAATATATATTATAATTTATTAAAGTAAAGATAATAACGGCAAAAAATATCTTCATTAAAAATTTTAAGTATTGAAGTAACCTTACTTTGTCAATTCTTATCACTGCAACTTGCAGTGTCTTATAAGTAGAGATTCACAAAACTGTCGTTCTTAATGTGAATCGAATCCCTTTTATAGAACAGAAAACTCATCTTTTGAAATGGATGAGGTTCTGTTCTTACAACATAACCAATGATCAAGAACCTTATTCGATCGACTCATTTGCGAGTGCTCACTAATCCGGGTTTTGAGATGACGATTTGTCTCTCCGGTGTTTGTCTCATTTATTTCAGTCTCGATGATGTCTTTGCTGATGATATTTTCCTGTGGATAGGCATTGAGATATATAAGCATTTTTAACAAAACGTTTTCATAATTGATCGTTTAACAACTTTGTAGAAATATCAAATTCAGTCTCAAAGAAGAATAATAAAAAATATCTTTTCAGCTTTATCTGTTTTAAAGAACTGAATTTGTTATTTCTAACTAGTATAAATCTAAAAGAAAAGATCAATTACGATAAACATAGACTAAGTTAATCAAACTGTATAATTCTCTTTGAAATTTAATGAACTTAGTCGTTATAGAATCAACGCTAACAGTTAATTAATAAGAATAATAAACTCGAATGTTGAGCAATAAAATAAATTTTAATGATAGTAACCTTTACAATAGTAACACGATGGAATCGAATAAAATAATTGAAACAAAGTATATGGGAATTCAGAGTCAATGATTGTACCACAATATAAATTGTTAGCTGATTAAACAAATATTCAGTGAGGAGAATCACACGATTGAAGTATACAATGATAGTCAGTAAGTTAGAGTCTAACTTATTTTGCGCTGCCAAATTTGAATATATCCACCTTTGTTGTATAGTGCATGTGCAATATCATCATTTTGCAATTCTATCAATTCTTCTTGAATCTGCACTTCGGCATCCAGAACATTAGCTTTTAATTGGTCAATCATCCATGCAGGTACTTGCAGTTGAATTAAATCGCAAAATCGCGTAGACATATCGGCTTCTAATAAGTTTAGGTGACTGGAAAATTTGTTAATGTCATCAATATTAACTTCTTCACTCACGGAATCTAGCATTGGAAATTGATAAAACTCTCACTGTAGGATGTTTTGTCGATATAATGCCAACCTTTGAATAAATGTTAAAATTACTTTTTTAGAATCTATTAATGTTACACACTGTCCTTGAAGTTTCAGATTGATTTCATTGAACTTTTGAAATATTCCAGCAAGGTAGAATGAATCTTTCTTTGCAGCTTTCAATTCTTCACAAAAAGTGATGTCGTTATTGGTTTCAAAGAATTGTAAGATGCTATCGAATAATTCTGCGAATCTTGCCAAACTGTTGCCTTGTGATAACCATCGAACTGCAGTATGAAGAATAAGTCGATTATGTTGTTCATCATTATTTTCGCACAGTTGGCGAATTGGGAACTGTCATTCGTGCTGTAAATAAGATCAAATGTAATTCTCTGAATGATCGCATCTTTAATCACTAAAGTAAAACGATATATAAAATATATAAAAACAAAGACAATTGCAATACAGATAATCTAATCCAAATAAAAAAACTCATATCGATTAATAAATCACCACATGTGAAGAACAACAACAGACGCTGAGACACATACGAAATAAAATTAACACATCCAAAAAATAATGAGCGTTGTCGACACACAAGTGAAAGCACCAAACACAGTCCGTTCGCCAAAAAAATGCGGTGTCCATTTTTAACTAAACGTTTTCATAATTGATCGTTTAACAACTCGAGCCATGAGATCAAAAGTTAGCGAATTATGAGAGTGGCGTTTTTTATAGGAGACAGTCTGAACATTTTCTTGATTTTTCTAGTTTTCTCAATTACTTCTATTTTTTCAGAGAATAACTTAGAAGAGATAACACATTTCTTATCTATTTAGAAGCAATCACTTGATTCATCTTCTATGTCTGTATCTTCATCACTTGATTTTTTCCACACTGGATTTTAGCTTGATGGAACTCTGGTCTAGTATTGTAAAATGCGTCCAGAACAGCCAAATAAATTCCATGGTCAAGACATACCTATTGATTTGATCCAATAAGTTGCCCGACTTTGAACATGATGGCGCATCGATCTGATATTTTTAAGATATCAATTTAAAATTGATCATTTTTTAAATTTTATTTTTGACATTTTCTAAAAAATTTCCATATTAATCATTTATAAAGCAGTTATAAATTATAACTGATCAGTAGTTAATTTTGTTGCTAAAAATTAAAAATTCAAATTAAAAAAGTAATCAATTTTTTTATAATTTTTTATCTCTATTGAAAAAGATTTTTCTGAAATATCGAAATTGTGGGATCCCTAGCATTTCAATCCCGGAATTTTGGGATTGCCAGCCCTAGCTTTAACAAAATTATTCTTAAAAAATATTAAATTAGTGTTCACAAAACTTTGTATTTATGTGTGTAATATAAAATAAGATATATACATAATATAAAAATATAAAATAGAAATAATAAATATTTTTTCCTGATACTTTGAGTTATAAAAAGAATAAAAAATATTCTGATAATCTGGAAATATTCACAAAGGTGTCTTCTGTCTCTTCTTTCTTTATTACTTGCAATATTGTTTTTTATACCTGAACATTTATCATTAATCATATCTCTAGATTTCTTAGTTTTTCCTTTGTAAAAATTATTTTACTCAAGTTGAGTTCAATATAAATTTGTCTCATGGGTTTGACAGAATTTCTGCTCCACCAATTTTCATAATTCCAGAATTTCTGTCATGACGCAAAGGCCAGACTCAAGTAATGAGCTCCCGTTTTATCAATACTATTTGTTCGTGAGATTTTAAAATATTTTCCTACTGTTCTCTTCTCTCAAAAAAACTTACAAGGAAAATACTGTCTTGCTTAATGTAAAACTGAGCATTAAAATATTAAATGTTACTTCAACTAGTATGTAAATTTACTTTAGCTCGCTAGAATAATTGTATTTTTAATGTTTTTTTAAAAAAATTTTTATGTTATTTATCCTTTGATAATAGTATCAAAAAAAAAGAATACATCTTTGAACTCATTGTACTTAGTGGCAAATTAAGGTCTTTCAAAATTTTTAACCTTTAAGGATTTAGGAACCGCCTTCATATAAATAACTTTCATTTTTCATTTTCTTTGAAAAATTAAATTGATTTATTCATTTTAATTAAAATTCTAATTTTAATTTATGAACCTTTTTTCTAACACCTTTAATAATAACAAATACCAAATAAAACCCGATTCTGATTTTAAAATGTTAGTGAATAATTTCGATATGTATTATGGAAGGATAATTGGTGAAACATTGTTTCCTAAAAATCCATAATTAAACATAAAAGAATAGAACTTTTTTTAATTGTTAGGGTCCAATAGACTAAACTATAATAATAAAAAAAAGAATAAATAAAAAATAATTCATTTAAAAAACTATTATTATTATTATTATTATTATTATTATTAGTATCATTATTGATTTATTATTATCATTATTATTATTACTGTTGTTGAAATCCCGTTTTAGCGAGTTTTTCCTCCTTCCACAGGGACCCATTCCGGTTGGAAATGCCCGTCACTAGTAATAATATTATTAATTTATTATATAATCAAAATTCGAAAGTTAATTGAAAATATTTATTAATTTCGACGGTTTAACCGTCATCGTCAGAACAAATGATTTTTCAAGTGAAATTTACTTATATAGTGCAGTTAATGATTATGCAATCAATACGTAATCAGTACATCATTTAAAACCTCTCAACAAAGTTTTAGAGAGTGCAGTTTGAACGTTAATTTTAGGATCCAAAGATCTTATATATAACGCTTCACATGTCACTCTCTCCCAATAATTTTTAAATTGAGTGCACAGAATTTTAAAGTGTTGTGAAGTTATATCTCCTTTACAATGTCTTCTATGTCATGCAATGTTACTTCCACCTTCATTGCGACCGTGTTCCTGGATTCTCTTACAGAGATGACGTGAAGTCTCTCCAATGTATGTGGCGTTACACCCATTACATGTATATTGGTAAATGAGATCCGAACACAATCCCAATGGCATTGGAGATTTATTGCCGAACATGCTTTCAATTTTCTGGGTACGGGATATTACTTTTAAACTTATTGCATTATCTAACGCTTTCAAAATAGAATTTTTAAATATTTTTCCGCAAATTAAACAATTTTTATTCTGTGCACTAATTTTATCATTAATGGCTTTATTAGAAGAATTTTCAGACATACTTATACATAATTGACAACAAAATCACCACTTACATTATTAAGGACGTTTCGATTGATTGTCAGATGTCTGATAATTTCGTTTCGTCTTTGCTTTTCTTTTTCCAACATTCTTCTCAGGATCTTGTGCTGAATTTTCCGAACTTCTTCATTCTCGAGGCATTCATGAAATTTCTTCTTAAATATAATAAATAAAATGATAATATTATTAATATTAATATTATTAATATATTAATATTATTAATATTAATATTATTAATATATTAATATTATTAATATTATTAATATTAATATTATGATAATATTAATATTAATGATAAAATTAGTGCACAGAACAAAAAGTTGTCTAATTTGCGGAAAAAATATTTAAAAATTCTATTTTGAAAGCGTTAGATAATGCAATAAGTTTAAAAGTAATATCCCGTACCCAGAAAATTGAAAGCATGTTCGGCAATAAATCTCCAATGCCATTGGGATTGTGTTCGGATCTCATTTACCAATATACATGTAATGAATGTAACGCCACATACATTGGAGAGACTTCACGTCATCTCTGTAAGAGAATCCAGGTAAACAGTCTCAATGAAGGTGGAAGTAACATTGCATGACATAGAAGACACTGTAAAGGAGATATAACTTCACAACACTTTAAAATTCTGTGCACTCAATTTAAAAATTATTGGGAGAGAGTGACATGTGAAGCGTAATATATTAGATCTTTGAATCCTAAAATTAACGTTCAAACTGCACTCTAGAACTTTGTTGAGTTTTTAAATGATGTACTGATTACGTTTTGATTGCATAACCATTAACTGCACTATATAAGTAAATTTCGCTTGAAAAATCATTTGTTCTGACGATGACGGTTAAACCGTCGAAATTAATAAATATTTTCAATTAACTTTCGAATTTTGATTATATAATAAATTTATAATATTATTACTAGTGACGGGCCTTTCCAACCGGAACAGGAGCAACCCCTCAATGAATGGGTCCCTGTGGAAGGAGGAAAAGCTCGCTAAAACGGAATTTTAACAACAGTAATAATAATAATGATAATAATAAATCAATAATGATACTAATAATAATAATAACTAAATGATTATAATATAAATGAACCACTTTTAAGGATATTATCAATTAATAATAATAATAATAATAATAATAATAGTTTTTTAAATGAATTATTTTTTTATTTATTCTTTTTTTATTATTATAGTTTAGTCTATTGGACCCTAACAATTAAAAAAAGTTCTATTCTTTTATGTTTTATTATGGATTTTTAGGAAACAATGTTTCACCAATTATCCTTCCATAATACATATCGAAATTATTCACTAACATTTTAAAATCAGAATCGGGCTTTAATTGGTATTTGTTTTCGAATTTTGATTTTAATAATTTGCCAATTTTATTTCAATTTATTCACAATTATTATATAATTACTAATTTATTATTATTGTTATTATTTTACTCTCATTCTTATTATATTCAACATTATTTTTACTTTAGAAAAATTACTAATATTATTATCATTATTTTTAGCATTATTAGTATTATTATTATTATTTTATTATTATTATTATTATTATTATTAATTTTATTATTAATTTATTATTACTATTTAATTATTATTTTATTACTATCATTATTCTTATTCTTATTATTATTATTTTAAAATTTATATTAATATTATTAATTATTAAAATATAAAACGTACTTTTTTAAAATAAAATGAAAATCCAAAAAATGAAACTCTACCTGGGCGAGTGTCAGTTGGCTAAGCCAATTGATTTATCACTCGTTCAGGATAGATGTTTCCTGAATTGATTTTGAGTTTAATTTTTCAAAGTAATGGCAATCTGACAAGTGCACTTGTGATAAAGATGGTGCACTGTCAGATCTGCCAAATCCAGAATTGTCAGATTCGTCCTGATTTGAATATTGTAACCAAATCAAAGCAATTACAATCTGACATGTGCAATTGTAATATAGAAGGTACACTGTCAGATCTGCCAAAGGCAATTGTTAAGATATGTAAACAAGATGTTATTTTATTTATTTTTTTGTGTTATTTGTTAATTTTACATTATTTTATTTATTTTGTTTTGTGTTATTTGTTTATTTTACAATATATTTGTCGTCCAGGCCAACAAGAAAATAAAAATAGATTTAAGAAATACAATTTAGAAAGACGTAGGTACGACACCTACAAAGATTAAAAAATATATAAAAAAAGGTGCACAAAATTGTTAGTACACAATTATAACATTCATTCAGACCATTGCTGAACAGATTACTTGATCAAATCAACTGAGAGTTGGAGAAAGATTTCATACGAAGAGATCCAAAGATAATTGCCTTTTGGAATCCAAAGATAATTGCCCGTGGAAAGGAAATCCTATCATTAGTGGAAAGATTAAATTGTTCCAGTGACACAGAATCAAAGTTGATAAGAAAATATTATTTAAAATCTTTAACTTTTATTTATATTTAATAAATTAAATATTATTTAAATCTTTAATTTTTATTTATATAAATTAAATATTATTAAAATCACTTTTATTTTAAATAGTTTTTATTAATTGGGATAACCGTTTTTCCTAAATTATTAAAGGCTTTGGACGAGAACTAGTCCTTTAGCGTAAAAGGAGAATAAGTAAGGGGATACACACATAAATACATATATTTAATACTTTGTAATTTTATTTGTAAAAAGAAAAATTCTGTATTTGTTATAAATTTATTCAAAATATTATCATACTAAACGATTATTGTCTTTTGATTTGAATTAAGTGAAATTGAGATTTTTATTTAATATCATATAATTGATATAAATAAGTCTTTTTGTTGGAATATCGATAGAGGGTTGTAGAAAAAGAATTTATTCAGCCCCAGATAATTTAAAAAAATTGGTGCCGCGAACCGGGACGAAAAACTCCTTGGTCGTGCATTTTAAAATAAATTTAATTTTTCTCAAAGTTTAAAGCCATTTGAATAAATATTTTTAATTTATACAAAATCACAAAAAAAATGAATTATTAAAAATTGATTAATTGAATAGTAATTGAAGTGAATTGATTAAATAAAATAGAAAAGAGAATATTGATTTAAAATTGAATATTACTGATTGATCTAATAATTGTCCCATTTGAGCTAGATCTTGAGAACATTAATTTTCACAGGTTTCAGGAGCACAATTTGAGTTTAAGTTTTCATTCAGGTTTTGGAAGGTGTTGATCTATACAGTTCGATTATTTGAAGAAATTGTAATTGTTATCCATTTAAAATAAAATGACTAATTCCGATTTATTAATTATATCACAATATCCATAATCTCGACTATTTAATGGGGAAAATAGTGATGTTATAATGACTCACATTTTCAAATCTTTTTCATTGGTTTACACTCTCAAACACACATATATTATCAACATACATTCAGCATACATTCAACATACACTCAGTATACATTCAACATCAGACAAGTAACCCATTTTATTGTATCATCACAACTGACTTTACACAATCAATGTCATCAGCAATCACACAATAATTATTACGTAAGTAATCTTAGTTATTTCAGGTAGTAACAAACAATAGTTATTATGTAACTATTCCTACTCACAGTGATATTTAATATTCATTAATTGACCGATTTTTATAAATATATTGTGTTGTCCTTATTGATTGTCTTATTTACGGTTAAATTACATATTTTTCTATACTTTTGTTTAAAACTGCATATTTTCTATATTCGTGCAACGAACCTTCATATAAACACACATGAGACACAATAAGAAAAAACAAGATTATTAGGTTTATAGGAACTGAAAATAAAAATAAAAGCGTTTTTCAAATTTTTTTAATTACAGAATATTAAAACAAACTTTTTTTACATTAAAATATGTGTTTTTTTAATGTGTAGTAAAATGTTGTGGTACACAACATAACCCACCGCTCTCGAAGACAAATTTTGCATGTGTGCGTGTTTAAGTGATGTTGTGTTTAGTTTGTTGGTTATGTCTGTTAGACACGTTTGGTGTTTCGTTTTGGATGGTTGTAAAGTTTGTTTTAAAGCGTGAAGACAACGGTGGTTTATCGAGAGGACAAACGCGTTATTCCTTTTAGGTAGTGAACCATGGTGTATTTGCGAAATTAAGTTTTTTGTTGGTTGTGTAGTTCGTATGTTCTGTGTTTTCGTTGTTTGATTGTTGTGTAGTGTGTGTGTCAGTATTGTTTTGTTGTGTTGGGAAAGTGTAGGTTATTGTGGCAGGTGTTTTTATCGGTGTGGCCAGAATGTCTGTTAGAATACTCAAGTTGTCGTTTTGTGATGATGGAGTGTTTGTGATTGATTTTTCGATGGATCCGTCATCATCTATGAAAAATGCAGGTTTGGTGTTGGACAGGTGAACAACTATTTCTTTGTTGTCTTTTAGAATTTTGGCGTTATTGGAAAAAAGTTGGACGATTTTGAAAGGGCCTGTGAATGATGGAGCTAGATCAGATGTATGTTGGTTCTTTAACCAAAGATATTTGGCGTCGGATAGTGATTTTGGCAGGTGCGGCTTGAAAATGTTATTGCGGCCTTGCAATAATAATCGTCGTCTATGGATTCGAAGTGGAGTCTTGCTTTTTGAATGTCTGACTCTGACGGTGGGGCGTTTTGATGGGCGAGTTCGGCTATGAAACGTGTTGAATGGCCAAATAGAGCTTTGGTGGGTGAAGTGTTGGTGGAAGAACAAGGTGTGTTGCGCCAACCTAAAATTACAAATGGTAACACATCGATCCAACTGTTGGTCCTTTCGGCGAGGATTCGCATTGATGTTTTGAGAGTGCGATGGAAACGTTCGATTGCGCCGTTGGCTTGGGGATGGTATGCTGAGGTTTATATATGAGTGGTGCCAAGACGTTTGACTATGTCTTTGAATAAACCTGCCTCAAATTGTCTCCCTTGGTCGGAGATTAGATGTTTTGGGGCGCCGAAACGACAGACCCACGTGGATAGAAACGTTTTGGTGATCGTTTCTGCGTCGATGTTGCGGAGCGGTACGGCTTCGGGCCATTTGGTGGCTCTATCGATCATCGTTAAAAGATATTGGTAACCGTGATTTGATGGAAAAGGTACGACGATGTCGATGTGGACCGTGTCGAATCTGATTGATGAGGGGTAGTGGTAAAGAACAATGGTGGTTTTAACTTCCGGTTTATCTTGTATTTTTGGCACGGTAGACATTTCTCGACCCAATTATGGACATCAGTCCGCATCCCTGGCCAAATCACGCGTGTGTGTAACATTTTGTATGTGTTGGCATTCCCGAAATGATGAAGGTTGTGGATGTGGTCGAAGGCTGTTTTTCGCAAGGTCTCGATAAGTATTGGTCTTGGGGTGCCTGAAAGTGAAAGATCGAAATGTATTCCCTCGATTGTGGATATTTGTGTGAATTTCGATAAATCATTGGCGGATGGAGGGTTTTCTCGGAGTTTTTGTGGCGAGAAAATCGGTTGGAAATCGATTGATGCGACTGAACGGGAGAGACAGTCGGCGACCACATTGTCTTTGTCGGGGAAATTGCATTATCGAGAAACTGAATTCGGAAAGAAAGGATATTTGACGTTCTTGGAGTGGTGACAGGTCTTTCATGGATAGTATATAAATTATGGGTTTGTTTTCAGTTTTTATGACGAAGCGGTGGCCAATCAAAACGATCTAAAATGTTTGACGGCGAGGAAAATCACGAGCAATTCTCGATCGAACACGGAATAACGTTGCTCGGTGGGGTTGAATTTGTAGGAAAAGAACTCTAGGGGTTTCGGCATTTCCAGAGATGATTTGTTGCAGCACTGCGCAAGGTGCGACATTAAAAGCATCTGTAGTGAGCTCCAAAGGTGCGCCTTTTATGGGGTAAGCTAACACGGTTAATTTTGTCAGGGCTGCCTTGACCCTTTCGAATGGTTGTTTTAGTTCTTCTGACCATTGAATGACCTGTTTTTTGGGACCTGAGCTTGCTGCAGAAAGTGGTGCCGTTAATGAGGAGCGTTTGGGGACGTATCTGTGACAATAATTCACCATTCTTAGAAAACTGCGGAGGTCGGAAACGGTTTTCGGTGGTGTGATGTACTGAATTGATTGCAGTCGATTTACGAGTGGTGAGTGACCATGATCCGAGATGGTGTGGCCTAAGAAGGTAACTGATTGTTTGACGAAGTTACATTTGCTCCAGTTTATCTGTAGGTTAGTCTCTTGTAATCGCGACTAAACTAGTCGGAGGTGGTGGATGTGTTCGCTAGTGTTGGGTGAAGCGATGAGTATATCGTCGATATAAGCGTGCGCGAAAGTGAAGTAGGTGAGAATTTCGTCTATGTACCACTGAAAGGTTTGTGCGGAGTTGCGCAGACCAAAAGGCATCCGGATGTATTCAAAAGGCCAAAAGGTGTCGTGACGGCGGTTTTAGAGATCTCTGTTGGGTTTACTGGTACTTGCTGGTACGCTTTGTGAAGGTCGATCGTTTAAAAAATGGTTGACGAGGTAATTCGGTGATATTGAAGATATCGATTATTAGTGGGAATGGGTAGCTATCTCGAACTGTGGTAGAGTTGAAAAGTCTATAATCTCCGCATGGTCTCACGGTACGATCCTTCTTGGTGACTATGTGTAAGGGTGTGACCCAGGGTGATGCTGAACGGCGTATGATTCCATCTTTTTCGAGCATCAGGAATTCTTTCTCGACAGCTGAGAGTATGTCTGGTGGTATCGGTCGTAGTTTTTGTTTGATAGGGTAACATGTGGTGATTATGTTTTGTTGAATGACCAAATAGAGCTTGGGTGGTTGAAGTCTTGTTGGAAGAACAAGGTGTGTTGTGCCAACCTAAAAGTACTAATGGTAACACAACGATCCAACTGTTGGTCTTTTCGGGTTCAAATCCCACTTATGACAACATTTTATAAGCTTTATAGGAATTTAAAATAAAAAGAAAAGCGCGTTTCAAAATTTTATTAAATTACAGAATATTAAAACAAACTTTAAAATAAATATCATTTTTTACATGATTTTTTTTACATTAAAAAAAGTGTTTTTTTAATATGTGTAGTAAAATGTTGTGGTACACAACAAAGATAATTTAGAAAATATAGAAAATAATTCTAAAGAAAACACACCTACATTAGGGCGAAAAATGAGCAAAAGTTTTGATTATTTACTGTTGGATCCCTACAACGGAAAACTGGAATGCTTTGACAAGTATTTCGAAAACTAAAAAAAACCTAGCTGTGGCATGTAATTGAACAGAAGGTGAGCTTATACAAAGATTGCATTTGTATTTAAAGGGTTATACATTACAGGCATATACTAACATAAAGAAAGATAATATAAAGCAATTAATGAATTAATTAAAACACTCAGAAGCGTAATAGTTGTTGACACAGAATTAACAAAACTTTACACTCGATCATTCAGAAGTCACACGCAAAGACAAAATGAAAATATTGTAGAATGTATATTTGCATTGAGAGAATTAGCTGATAAAGCATTTGGGGAAAATACCCAAGTTGACAATTTAATACTTGATCAGTTTCAGAGTGCCGTGCACGAGCATATAAAAAATGTAATAGCCACTGAGCTTCTGTAATAGACAGAAGCTCAGTGGCAGAAAAGAAAGTTCGATTTCAGGATTTCCCAAAAGTCGATCTCGACGAATACGACGATGATGAAGAAGGTGCAAAACCTAGTCAATTTGTGGAGCCACCTGATGAAGAGGAAATTGATGATGAAATAAATATAGATCAAAATCCAATACATGATGTTGATCAAGATGAAACCGATGACTGTGAGGAAATACCAGTCAAGTTTAATGAGGCAGCGACGTCCACAAGGAGACCGCGAGGAAGACCTAAGAGAGTAGAAAATGCAAATTTTAAATTGGAATACAATCCAACCAAAAGTCTAATTATTGCTCAGCAATTGAAAAGAATTGCCAAAGGCAAAGGTATAAATCAAAATGAGGATTCAGAAACAGAAAATATTGTTAAATGTTTACTGAAAAAAGTAATCAAAGGCTATTATGATTTCAACATATTGTCACGACCCTTTCGAGTTAAAACATTTTTGCAAGCTCGAGAGCCCCCAGTGGTTATTAAGGGTCAAACACAACCCAATGACACTTAAGAATCTATTTATCTACTCCCTTTTGTCTGTGAATGGGTCGGACGCCTCTTCTTACTTGATATCTGGCTAGCAGTGCCAAGCTCAAAGGGCCTGCGGGTTCGATTAAAGACAGGACGGGCTGTGGGCCCCCGCCTAACTCAGTATCGTTCGGGGATGATTTTAATGTTGTAGAAGCGTATGTGTTCCTCCAATGCATGCGTCACTCATGTCTGTCGCAGTCCCATCCGAGTATTACTTGACTCCCAGGAACTTGTGTCAGAAACACTAGTAATAAGACTATCAACTGCTGGACTTTCTGAAACTGTGTTGGTCCCTGTGTCGCTCTTGTTCGTATTAGTTTCTCACATAATTCTCGTATTTGTTCTATTGTCGCCTCCTGCATTGCTTCGAAATCCTCGCTCTCCTGTCGTACTCCGTTCTCGATGAAATAGTCCCATCCTCCTATGTCTTGTATGCCGGGTTCGATATAATTTTTTACTACCTCAGCTGCAGTTTTTATTAGTTTTTCACATTTTTTGAAGTCTTGATCACATTTATTGTCACAATATGATATTACACACGCAAGTGCAACTTGTAGCCTAGGTTTATTTCTTCCCTTTTCCAAGTAATCACCGATCGTTTTCTCTAAGTCTTTTAACGTTCTGTTTTTAACTTCTCTGTCGACTTTTCTGATTGTTGCTGCTAACATTTTATTTAGAAGGGGAATGATCACGTCTCCTTGCATATATCGCAATGTTTTCCCGTATATTGTTCGTATATCTTCCACCAGTTTTCGAATTATTTGTTCCTCTTCCTTTGCATTGTACATTTCCTCTCTGAAGTCATTATTGTTTGATTGATCTTGTCCACATTTTGCTCCGTGGCTTCTTCTACACCATGTGCAGTTTTCGCAGCGTGGCCGCTGGTGCTCCAATATCTTTGACATTTTTTCAACTTCTACCACATTTAAATAATTTGGCCATACATCGTCTTCTGATAGGTATCTTTTCGTGTGCATTGTTGAACTTCCCAGTCTTCTTCCGTGAATTAATGGCGTATAATCATTTCCAAACATTCCTTTAATTTGTCTTTTCAGTCGTCGTACATCGAATGATGTCAATTTTACCAGTTGCGGTGCGGTTTGGGATTGATCGCGTGAGATGACATATACTCGATAGGCTAATAGAGGTTCATGTACTCTACAGACTGCGCTGTGTCTGTCGATTAATCCCGCTGATGGCTTCACAAGTGCTTTCGCTGCCTGTCCATGTTGAAACATCATTTGGATTGTGACTATGTATTCTGTCATAAGCTGTCGCGGTATTTTCCAATAATTTCTGAAGAGTTCCTTTATCTGACTTCGTATTTCCGAACCGTATTCTACGAATTGTTCACTATCCTTGAACTTGTGCGTCGATGCTTCGGGTAACATGAGTACTTTTGATTGCTCAGTCATTAGTGCGTTTATTTGCTGTTCTCCTCTCTGAGTTGGCTCTATGGTCTTCCAAGATTCTTCAGGTGCGTAGTCAGATTCGTTTTCTTCTTCAATTTCACTTTCGTCGTCAGAATCGTCGACCTTTATTTCTTCTTGTTCGTCATGTTCATTTTCGATGTCGTAGTATTCGCTGTCGGAATTATCTGTTTCCTCCTCATCTATCTTCCCATCGTCGGTTGCTCTATTGCTGGTTTCTTCCTTTTCGGTAAATAATGATCGCAAGTGGTTATTTTCTTCGTTTTCTTGTATTATCGTATATATCTGATGAACGTTCTCACCTTGCTCAATTCGCTTTTGTATTCGTGCTCTTCTAATTTGATCGATTTCTCCTTCAAATTGTTCCCATGTCGTTTGATATTGTTTGCGCGTGTCTCCTTGCAGTAAATTGACTGTCGGTCCTGGGTTAGGTTTCGCACCTATTGCTCCCGTTGTTTGTGATGTCCCCTTCTGACTTACTTGGGAGTTGTCTTGGTACTGATCCTTTCGAAAGTTGAATCAATTCGGCCACGTATTGTTGAACTGTTTCGTTTCTACCTTGTTTACGAGTTATTAATGCATCGAATCTATCAGTATCGGTTGCACTGGAAGGGAATGTAGCTTTGAAAAATACAATATCTTCCTCCCATGTTTTAGGACCAATTGGTTCGTTATTTTCTCCTGTCTCGGATAGATTATCAATATATAGGTTGACTGCTGTCCCACAAAGGTAAAAATGTAGTCGGATATACATGTCTTCAGTCGTCCATCTGCAAGCTGTTGCATGCGCTTTGTATTGTTTCAAGAAAAGTTCCAACTTCTCGGAGTTTTCGTTAAATTTTTCCCAAGGAAATTGTGTCGCATACTCTGGTCTCGCTGCTTGTTGAATTGATTGATTTGGAGGGATTTGCTGGTTATCTTGATTAGAGTGGGCCATATGTATTTCTGTCTCGTTCAGATTGTTTCCGTAAATCGTATTGTTTTCTATTGCCGTATAAGCTGGGTTTATTGTCTCTGTCTCATCAAATTCGTTGGTTTCGTTTATCTCTGGTTCGCTTTGGGTTTGTCTGGTTGTTTGGGAATCTGTGTCTGAGTTTGTTTCGTTATTTGCGGGTAAATTTTCTCTATCTTCCTCTTCAAAGTACTTTCCAATTGATATATTACTCTGTCGGTTTCTGGGTGTTGATGATATTCTCTGTCGGCTACTCTTTATTGGAGTAAGGACTTCAAAATCGTCTGTCGATGTTTGTCTATTTGCTATTCGAATATTTCTTCGTCGGGTAAATGGGGGTTCTCGTTTCTCGAAGTTGATTTCTGGGGTTTCTCATATGGATACTTGGTTATCTTTTCGTCGATTCGTTGTAGTCAATTATTGTCGGGTCGTCGTCGTCGTTCTCGCGGGGTTTATCTAAAATGGAAATATAAACCACCACAAGTTAAATATTCATGATTATCAAATAGTTTTATCATAATTAAATATATATATATATATATATATATATATATATATATATATACAATTTTACGAATAATTAATTCTACTACGTTTAGTTTAGGTTTGTTTTTTTTATTTCGTTATGTACACTACCTACTGTCGATATATCTCTATGGCTTTTCCTCTGTACTAAGTCTTACTGTTATGCTCACGTTTGTTCGCTGAACCCGTAGGCACTTCTCGTGATTTTTTATACTGCATTTTCATCGTTTATTTCATATTTAATGTCAAATTAAAACTATAATTACACATAAATACTTTTATTACTATATACATTTGTTGTACATTCTACACACACATTTATACACTACTTTCGTAATGTCGTTTGTCTCTATATTTTCTTTATTTTCAGTCTCTATGGCCTTTCTGTACTCTGGGATTCGCTTCTTTAAATTCTCTACATTGCTCCTTTTTCTTTTTATCTTTGTGGTTATCTCTTTTATTCGATCGTTGGATTCTCTAATATTTCTGAGACAATTTCTTCATAATAAAACGTTTCTTCCAGTCTCTCGTATAAGTGGCTTTTGTGCCTCAATTTATTTCAGTGTCTTACCTCTATCATTCTGAGGTCTAACAAAACTCCGATTTTCTTCTCGAGCTTTTCTAATTTGTTTTCCATTCTCCATAAGGTCATGTATCTTGGTATCTCTCGGTTGTCGTTACTTGATACTTGGTTTATCTGCTCTTTGTCGTCTGTACTTGATTCGGTTCTGATTTCTTCGTGGGCTACTGCACTGGAGGTCCCTGATCGCTCGTTGTTGTTCATTAATCTAGAATATAACATTCATTAAATCATTTCTCTTATACATCATTTTCATCTATCAATTTGTCATTTTATTTTCATTTAATTTCATCATTTACGTCTCGCAGTATTCTCTTGCTCATTTTGTTTATTTATTACTTTTATTATCATTTTATTTTCATTCAATTCTCCTTATATTTCATTGTTCTCACGTATTCCTTTTCTTGTTATCGTCAATTTCATTATCATTTATTGTACTCCTCTCTTTTTACATTATTCTCTTTCGATTTTTCCGTTAATTATTGTTATCTAAATTCTCATCTGTCTCTTTTTACCCTTATTTTTGCGTCCGTCGCTACTATTCGTCAGTTATATCCGTTATTGCGTTCGTCGCTACGTTCCGTCCGTTTCATTCATTATTGCGTTCGTCGCTATTTTGTTTTAACTGTTTCTTGACTGAATACGTCAGCCTCTTTTTCATTTTTTCCAAAGTTAATCATCTTTTAATCGTGCGTTCGTCGCTTTTTTCCATTAATTTCTTTGTCATCCGAAGTCGATCGTTGTGCGTTCGTCGCCTTTATACCCGCGTTCGTCGCTCTCGTGTTTGCGTTCGTCGCTTCCGTATTTGCGTTCGTCGCTATTATATTTGCGTTCGTCGCTTTCATATACGCGTTCGTCGCTACCATATATTTGCCCGTTAATTATTTTTGTCATTCAATATTATTCCCGGGAATATCTCATATTTTCGTCTACAGCTCCAGGCGTTTCATCGTGAATCATTCATTATTGATCTTTGTCGTCGGTCCGCATTTTCTCTCTTTTCTCGGAATTCTCTTGCGGTATGTTCCAACCAGTCGATATGTTTTGATCCTGCTTGTGGAATGTTTATCTCGTTCGTTTTCTTTTTTTTTGATCATGAACCGGATTGTACCTTTTATCATTTACATTTTCATCTCGATTCACGGATTATCTATTTGTCTCTGGATGGGAGGATTAATTCCTCTCTGTCGGCTAAACATTATTATTATCATATCGTCTTCTCCTCACCTACTAACCTCCACCTCGCGCGATTCTCAAAAGTACGTCCTTACCTCTTTGGGGTATCGGTGGCAACAATCTTTAGAGAGGTTGTTTCCTCTGGTCCCTACATTTCGCGCCCGTTGTTAACGGAGACTCACTCCGGTTTGTTCACTGGGTGTTTTCTCACTCCCTTTTGATCACGGTGTCTAGTCACCGGGCACTATCGGTCAAATTTAATGGTCACTCAGGGCTAGGTTCCACCACTGTGACAGACTCTCGTGCGCAGTCCTTTCCGCTTGTTTCCTTGTTCACTCCATCCGCATCTCGTCAGGGTGTAGGTGTGCCTGAACGAGCAGGGCTCGATACGTGTCTTTAGAAGATTGAGTGTCTTCAAAAAAAGAAAATTCTCTCTCGCGCGCGAACAATTTTAGACGTTCCCCTTGTCGTCACCATACCCTCCGGATTAACGGTATCCGTTATAGAGACGATTCCTCAGGTGGCCTGGAACATCTAAAAACAGAACAAAAGAAGTTAAATTGAAAAGAAGAAAGTTTCTCATCAATGACCTCCCATTGCATGAGGGCAGCGCGGATGTGTCTACTGCGTCGATCGGAGTCCATCCTTGCATAGCGGTATGTTTCAACCTTTCGCTTACTTTCCACTTCTCAGCCTTTTCACGAGCGGCGAGCTCTTTTATTCCCGTTTATTTTTAATGTGAGGTTAGTAACCTGGGCTTAAATTTCGTCGGGCTCCAGTCGATATGTTTCAACCCATCGGCATGTTTTAGCCCTTCATCGGTATGTTTCAACCCATCGGCCTGTTTCAACCCTATCTTTTATTTCATAGAAATCGACTTCGGGTTATATCATTTATTTTAACATTTATTTCATTACAACTCTTCGTCGGATCTTACATTGTAACCATTTGTTACTTGAAATACACGAGCTTCTCGTCGATACTGTTTCCTCATCTGCATTAGTTCTCTTATTGTCTCGTAATGATTATTCATTATTTTGTTATATAAATCTTCTTCCTTTTTCAATCGTTGAATTACACTTCGAATTTTTCGTCTGTACGATACCTTGCCCATCGATTTATCTGTTCTCTGGTGGTTTGCAGTAATACATATGTTTCTTCCTGCATCTGTAGATGTACAGCCAACCTCCCTTTTGCCAACCTTAGTTTCATTTTCACCACCTCTCGATCTATTTTCATATTCTAAATTATATATCATTAGATTTCGTAACATACCTTTATAACTATTATTTCTCGAATTTTACATTACGTCAAAATGGCTAAAAATTATATCAGATTATTTTTCAATTAATTGTTCAAACGATGATTGGAAGACGAAGATGTACAAAAAGTCACTCAATTGAGTATAGGAAACGTTTCATTAATTGAAAAATCATTTGTTGGTATTCTTTCAAAAGAGGTTGTAATAATGTTGGTCATTTTATTATAAAATCTTTTTTTGTTTTCTCTTCTCTTTTATTTTTTTATTAAATAAAATATTTTCTTACTTAAAAAAAATAATAAAAATAAAATGATACATTTACAATAACTCACCTTTCAACATATATAAAATAAAAACTTTAATTTACTTCACACCACTTAAAACTACACCAAAAAAATAATGTCGCATAACAGTCTAACTGAATACACAGACAATGGCATATCCATAACAGAAAAAAAATCTGTCGAATATAAGTTCTCTGTCTCAGAATCTTAAAATCTGTTTCTCTATACATTACTAATAAATTTTCTTTATAAAAAAAAGTAAAAAAAGTGTCTCTGGGGTTATTACAACGAGAACAATTAGCTTGGTTTTTACCGAAAATGGGAGTTCATGTACCCAACTACTACTACTATGTCGATACGTTCGAGACGCTTTCTTTTCCGAGGACCGAGTCTTAGTGTCAACCGTCACAACGATTAAATCCCGTCGTGAGGAATCGTTCCTAACATTCACAAAATATTACTGTTTTCCACATATTTTTCTATTCTGTAGACTTTAAGATAATAAATAAACTTTTTGATGTCGGTCAACGTATGAATTTCGTCGTAAAATTAAAATATTAAAATTAAAAAATAGAATATTTCCTTTACTTTTTTCGAGTAATACGACAAATGTCACTCATTGTTTTCTTCATTTTAAGTATAAAATAATTCTTTTTTATTAATTAAGAACAGAATTTTTATTTTTTTAATAAAATAATATATTCATAAATGATTTATTTTTATGTTTATAAATTTCTATGTTTCATTTAAATGTATCATTGTTAAGATAATCATCTTAATGGAATAGACTATTCTGTTTAGGAGAGAGTAATTGAAATTTTGTACTTTCGGCAGCAATTTTAATTCAAAATCATTTTAATAATTCATATTAGAATAAAAATGGGAAACCTGAAAAACTTAGAATTTAGTACTTTTTTCAGTTGTGTTAAGAGAACTCACACAGAGGGCCGGATTTACTGTGGTGGAGGCCCTGTTTTCTCAAAATTAAACGTTAAAAACGTCAAAATAATTGAATTCTATTTTAAAAAAAAGTACAATAACACTAACAGTTTGTACACCTATGATTATCAAACACTGTTTAAAATTTAAATTACACTGTTTACAGTTTTTACTTACTAGAAACTGGCAGTTTGGGCCTGCAAAGTTTGTCTACTAGCCTTGCTATTATTACGGCAACGAAACCTTTCTGGTTTTACGCTTTCCAAATGTCATTGATTATATCAGAAAAGTTCAAATTTTGAAGTAAATCACATTCAATACTCAGAATAGCTAAACTTTATAGTCTTTCCTGTCACAATGTTGTCCGTAGCATGTTCTTTATTATCTTCATTTTCGATAATGATCTCTCAGCAATGCAATTACTCACCATCAGAACCAAATACATGCGTATGTCACGACCCTTCTGAGTACAAACATTTTTGAAAGCTCTTGAGCCCCCAGTGGCTATTAAGGGTCAGCCACAACCCAACGTCTATTTTGATATTCACTTGTATCTATCTATATACTGGGTCGGACGTCTCTTCTCGCTCGACATCTGCCTGGCAGTGCCGAGTTTGAAGGACCTTCTGGTTCTGATAAAGATGGGATGAGCTATGGGCCCCCCACCTAGCAGAGTGTCGCTCGGGGATGATCTATCTATAGTATTCAGAAGTATCGCGTTCGAATTTCTGTATGTATTGTAAACTTACTGCACTGTTTGGTGCGTTATATATGAGACTTATGGCACTGTCGGATTAGTTATAAGTTTTTATTCTATGAAACTTATGGCAATGTGTTATTTCTAGAAGTGTTCCTTGCGTGCTGTCGATGCGTGAGTTATCTGCACTATCAATCTTTCCCCATACTGCTGTCGTTCACATTCATTTTTCGACATTTTTAGCTCTATCGTAAGGATTATATTGGTATCATTAACTCAGATTCGTTGTAAACTTATCTTACACAGCATCATTATCCATGGACTTCTAATCTAAAACAATGAAACTCGGGTAGTTGATTGATTTTAAATACCTCGATAGCACTCCTTTAAACGGATAAACTCTTAATAACTGATCTTAATAGATAAAATTTAATTACAAAATCCACACCATATCGAAAGTTTCGATTTTAATTTTTGTACTATTTTCGTAACTAATATCGGAAGAAAGCTCTTACTATTATTTCGTTTGACTCATTATCACTTTCTCGACTTAAAATCCTAGTAAAGTTCTCAAAATTTTAATAAAATTTCAGTAAGATTTTCAGTGAAATTACCGATAAAACTTTCAGCAAATTCCCAATAAAACGCTCAATAAAATTTTATCAAAATATATTTAGAAGATTTTGTCTCGACAGAATGCAATGTGGACAATTTCGACTCAATTAAATTGGCATTTTGCAAAAGCAGTGTCGACTTATCTTACTAGTCTATTCATGAATATTTATTAATCACTAATTATAATTCGTTATATTTTACATACTAGATTAACCTCGATTTCGTTAAATCATATTGCTCATCAAATCAATATAAGAATTAGGAAAATTATCGAAATAAATAGAAGTTGTCATATAATTTAAGTCGCTCAACTTAGCGAGAAATCCTAATTCCAAAGTCATTTAAAGTCTCTACGAATGAATAATAAACAGATAAACGTAAAATTATCCAATATCGCTTAATTATCGTTAAAATTATTTAATACCAAAAAATAGAAATTAAAAAAATTAAAATTATATTTGTTTTAGTATATCAATTATATCTAAAGGTCACGTCTAGGGTTCGAATGTTAACTACGAATTTCTGGTAGGCCGAGACTCCCCTAACCGATCGTCAGATCGTTCGGCCGATATGAATTGGGGACTCCATCCCGGCGGGGATCGACTCAACGTGATCGATTTGGTTAAACGTTTCGAGGGAGATCGACATCACCTCGACGATCTTCGAGACCATGTGGTCCCCATCTCTCTCTAACAGCTCCGGTGATTGAGAATCCATCTGGGGCATTTATGACGAAGGTTGACGGCGGCGACAGCGTGCGCTAGTTACTTTTTAATACGAAAAAGGTAATTTATTCCTGTAGCGTTTCAATTAACAATAATAGTGGTTAAATAAAAATTCATAGATAGAAACATAAATCGTAAATAAAATTCAAATTATAATATATATTTAAACCGAAATTTACATTTATAACAGGATTTTCTTATTATGGCAAGCGGATTCGGAGGAATGCTCGTCGGTTTCTCTTCGAATATTGTCGTGTAGAGATGGTTCTCTAATTGCTCGATAGCGTCGGTGTCGGGTGTTTGTCCTGACGTCGAATGTTACCAAGTTCTCGTCTCATCGTTACGGATGGTTCGCTCGTCGGTTCAATTACCTATCAGTCGCTCTGATCTTAATTGATTTCTTTGAAGCTTTGCGAATGTAAGTGCGTTTCTATTTGCGAAAATCGTTGTCTTTAAAATTACGCTTGAAATTATTTTATTATTTTGTGGGCTATGTTCTAAGAATGTTTGTTACATTTATAGGGCTTGTGAGACACTCTGTTGATCCTCGTGGACCAATCGACTTCTGCCAGGCAAGTGTCTGGACTTTTCTCGTGAGCGGATTGGTCGATTCGGGTAAGTGTGTTTCGATAAAAATTTTAAAAATTTGAAACTTTTACTTTATTATAGGAATCGATGTCGGTGTGCCGTGGCACATCTTCAAATTCTGGAATCCGTGTGCGGCTGCGTCACTGACGACTCAGCTAAAATTGTCGGGTGATGTCTATTATAAGACTGGCCGTTGAGTCATGGTCACTTTTTAATTAATCTTTTTTTTGTTAATTAATTTTCGTATTTTTACAGGGCTATATCTTTTTCCGGGAGTACCTTACAACTTTGTAAGTTCCACTTAGGGATTTATTATCTGCGGGGCAACACATGGAAGGTCGGTTGACCTCATAGCGCTAACGGATCGTCCGGTAATTAACTTTTTTAGTTTTTGGGTTCATTTCTTAACGATTTTTCTTTCTCAGGACCCCCAATTCCTCTCATCGGCCTTGGAACGTCGTCGGGTCACTTTCGGGATTGCTTTCATGCTCAACACAGCGTCTTCAAAAAGGTTTTGAATTTAAATATATGTATTACATAATAATATTTTCTTTCTTCTGATTATTTTTGTTTTATGGGTGTTGTTTGTAAGGTGTTTTGACTGTGATCTAATCAATAGTGGACCGCAACATTATGGTGTATCCTCTAGGTTGGTGATTAATATGGGTTGATGCTTTTCGAACCGTAACACGTAGTACTATCTCAACGTTATGGAATGTGCTTTGCAAAGATTTACTGATGAGTAGTTGATACAGATAATTTTCTCTACCAATACAAAAGATGCATCCTCGTACATAAGTGACAGCGCAACAAACTGAACCAGCTTATTACCGAGACAGACCTCTACATCCTTTTTTTGTGGCACACAAGACTGGTTGTCGCTGTTTGTAGTTCATCGTGCTTGAGTTTCTCTAGATGACGCAGGAAACCAAAGCGAGCATAGACAGACGTATATACATTTAACCACTGTGAGAGTGATGTGACAAGTTGATCAATAATTGGTAGAAAACCTGAGTTCGAAACTGTTCACCAGGAGAGAGTACAGATTTCTGTGCACGTCCGTAATCAAGAGGAGTTAGGTGCACATTACTCTTTGAGGACCGTTTGTGTACCTGTGTATACTCCCTTGTTTCTGATTTACAAATGCCTTTACGCTCATACTCTTCAAATACATCGCGCTTTAACTAAATAAAAGTCAGCAACGATTTTAGGGAGTCAACTGCGGTGTTCATATCTAACTTAGGATTTTATAACGGCTTGTTCGTGCTATTAAATCGTTTCAAAATATCATGCCAGAACACGGAATATATTCCAGCTTCTAATGTACACATACGGTTGTATAAACCTTTAGCCTATGCTCGCACTACATTTTTCTCATCATAATTTTCTACAACTGTATTTAACGCCACGTATATCTGAGCATAACCGTGTGATAAAGCTTTTTTAGTACCAGCTCGACATGCTCAGCGTGTTTCGGACCGCTTCTGTGGTACTAGTATGAAGTGTTTACCGCCATCAGTAGACGTTCTAAAATGTTGCATTAAAATTCCGAACCGGTTGGTTGATGCTGTGAAAAATACATATAGCTGTTGAACAAAGTCAAAGAAAAATATAGCTGAGGGACAGCATTCAGCAGACATTTTTCCCACTAAATTCAGTGAATCACCAACATAAGGCACCCACATAGCTAGATCATTCTCCTTATTTACTAATTCGTGATGCCCATTGTACTTACCGCTCATTTTCGAAGCGTTGTCAAAGGACTGTCCGCAACAGTCTGCTAAGTTGATACCATGCAAATTCAAGAATTTTTTTAAACTGTTAAACATATCAACTGCCTTATGACCTTGAAAAGTTAAAAAGGTTACAAACCGCTCAACAGGGAATAGTTTTCCATGTAGCTAAATACAACTGTTAGATGGTCGATATGACTTTCATCTGGCGTTGAATCCAGATTTCTTGATGCGCGATATTATCCCCGTCAATACCTGGTAACTTATTTGACATATCAATTCCTCACAAACAATTGACGGTAAATATTGTATGACCACTTCATACATTAGTTTGTATAACCACTGCCCTGATTTGCATGTTTTCTTATATGCTGTGCAAGTAATCCATCATATTCAGTTACTAGTTCTAAGATATCAAAGAAGTTTCCATTAGAAGCAGAACTCACTTTTTCATTTGAACCGCGCAAGGCTAGGCAAGGTTCACTTAGAAATTTTATAACACTTATCACTCGCTTGAGAATACTGCGCCAGTAACTTTCGATTTCAGCTACCTACTTGGCCAAAACATCATCTACGCATCCAGATTCTTTGAGCGTTGAAGGAGTATAATTGTAGCTTCAATTATGTTTTCATTATGCTTCATTATGTTTTGATTTCTCATGATCATTGAATTGAGTACTTGCATGACACGAATCACAAAATCCGCCATTTGTTAACTGACAGCGTGAATTTGGTGCACCTGAAAGTTTACAAACGTAGCAATAAAGTTTACCATTCGATGGCAAAAAGCAAAGCCACGATCGCTGAACCATTTCACTACTAGCCTTGATTTGTGCTGATCTCTCAAAGAATAACTTTTCGTCACAATGTTGCAATTGCTCTGAACTAACGCTAGCCCTGTAGTCATTTAGTTTTTCACATGGTTTTTCAGGCCACAAAGTAACATCATTTGCCAATTTTGAAACATCTTCTGTTTCTCTTGACTCTTTTTGGACGTCGTCGCCGGCGAGAATCAAATCTATATTTTCAACAGTTTGAGCCTATACTATCTACAAATAACGAAATAAGATACTGTTATGTTATTTTAATTCATTTACTCCATTGACTGCACATACAGTTGTAATGTTTAAGTAAGTTTGACTTTTGAGGCATAAAATTGATCGATTTTAATGTTATTATAATACGACCCGTTTGACCCCGTAAAATATCGCTACATTTACAAAGCGACTGTAGGGACTAGTGAAGTAATTTTTATAAACTGACCTAATCAGTTCCCTATCTTTTTTAAACATTCTGTTTAATGTCAGTTACCTAGACATTGCGTCAAATAAGTTTCAGAAATGTAGGTTAGGCCTATATCAAAGCGTTCATATATATATATATTGTTAAAAGCCACATAATACTGCATCAACTTTATCGGTTAACGATGTGGAATTAACTAAACGCCTCCTTAAATTTCTAAAATCAAAACGTGTGAAATCATCGATTCATTAATGTTTTTTTTCGACGAGTATTCAGTTATAGACTTTATAGTAAAATAACAATCTAAGTATAGCTACATTGGTAGCATTTTATATGGCTTATATATAAATATATATAAATATATATATATATATATATATATATATATATATATATATATATAGGTTACGTACATCGTACACGCTGCGCAATTTTCAACTACAATTTCAAGGACTACCGGTACTTTTATTTGAAATAACTTCACATTAACTTGATATTTTTTTCCTTGTGGTGAAGGCCCGGTTCGGCCGAACCGGTCGAACACCCTTAAATCAGGCCTGGCTCACACATTTAAAATGTGCTAAATTAATTCACATACTTAGATTTGTTTAAATACAATTTACAAAATCTCAGAAAGGCAACGATGCGCTTGTCGAATATATTCTTTTTCGAAACACAGAAGGAATAAAAACTTTGAGATGCATGATACATCAGTCCACAAAATGCCACGAGATCATGACGACTTCAAAATAAATAAAAATATATCTATATTTTATTACAAAGAAAAGATTTGCCTACTTATCTCAGAATGTTGGAAATTTTTAAATCCTTAGTGCCAAGAAAGTATTAATCGATTTTAAGAAAGCCTGCTTGGATGCAGTAAGAAGCGCCTCTCCATCACCTGAAGTCAAAGGATGTTATTTTCATCTATATCAAAGTCTTCTCAGAAAAATCAACAATGTTGGGTTAAAAGTCAATATGAAACAAATTATGATACAAAGCTGAAACTTAAGTCTTTGGCTGTATTAATCTTTGTTCCTCTTCATGACGTAAGAAATGTTTTTGATCAACTAACTGCGACATTTCCAGATGAAGATAGCTACAATAACATCCTCACATATTTCTTTTCAACGTACATTGAAGGTGCTGCAGTTAGAGATCCACAGTTCCAATACACATATGGAATCATTATGATGCAGCACTTGAAGAGTCACCGAGAACTACAAACTGTTGTGAGTGATTTCACAACGCACTGAACTCTTTATTTCACGGCAGTCATCCAAGTGTATAGCTTCTATTAGATGACTAAAAAGAGATTTAGCTTACCATAAATTAACGTTATTTAATGTTCAATCCGGTCACATTGAAGGGAAGAAAAAAATATCGATTACACAATGCTGTAGCTTTAACAGTGGAAAAGTATGAAGAAACGTAAGATAAGGTTAAATACTTTCGGATATAAGTAAATTTACAATAATAAATGTTTAGAATTTTTTATTTTTATTTCATTTATATTTGATAATCTTTATTTTTGTGATATTCGTGAAATATTATTATTTATTATATGTAATTTAAATAACATTTTATTTACCTTTTTTAATTTATGATTATAAGATATATTTAATGTAAAAAATTATCTCTGTTAGGGTTTTGAGGTAATAATAAGTTATTTGATTTATAACACAAAACATTGTTTTAAAACTTATATTTTATGTAAATTAAATTTTTAATTCTTATAAAATAAGCATAGTTAAAATAAACTAAAAATTAATAATAAAGTTACATTTAACTAAGTTTATTATAATAAGTAATTTTTAGAAATAGTTATTGTTAGAATTGATGGGCACTCCATCCAGAACGTGCGAATCCATATCAAAATATAAAAAAAAACTAATTTAACTTGAAAAATTTATTTGCAAGAAAAATTCCACCCAAAAAACAATGACCAAAAAAATTACTTACAATAAACAAACAAATTTTTTTATTATAATTAACTTTTATAATCAGTTAATTATAAATTTTAATTTGAGGAACAATCTTTTTCTAAAACTTGTTAATGTCAAATCGCAAAATTTATATTTTAATTTATTCTTAATTTACTTATAAAATTTAATTTCTCATGATAAATTTTAATTTAACTAATTATTCTATTCTTCATATAACTATTAAATTTAACTCTCTATCTTATTTAAATTTTAATTTACTTAATTTATTCTTATTTATTTTTCTTCTATTCTCGTCTATGTTATGCAAATTATCTCATCTTGCATTTCCACTCTAACTCACAAATTTTCTTCTGATGACTTACTCCCTAACAGTTATTAAAAATATTCTGTCCAAAAAAAATAAATAAAATATTAAACAAAATACAAAATATTCTGATACTTTTAAAATAAAATATTTTTATAATAATTAATGAATTTTTTATAAGTTTGGAATAAAAAATATTTAATAGAATTTGAAATAAAAATTTTAAAATTAGACGAAAAAATTAATTATGTATCTTTATTTTTAATTCATTATTTTTATGTATAAATGTTTTGTGCAAGAAAAAAAGGAAGTGTTCCTTAGAAATTAATTTAAAAAGCTTGTTTAAAAACATGTTATTTTGTTGTTATTAAATAAAAGTCTTATATTTTTCAAATGCGAATTATCACGCAACTAACAATGCCCATTTTTTGGGACCTTAACTGTTTGGCATAGGGTGCACCAAATTATGCATAGCCTTTGTGGCTTGGTTTTTTCCTATTTTCGAGTTTCTCAGTACGCAAGTAACCTAGTGGCACCTATCTTCTCTGCAGGTACGGATGGCCGTTGGCTCAAAGGATCACCTCCACCCTTTTCAATGTTTTGTTTTTCATCATGTTGGATTTCCTCACACCCACTTCATCCAGGTTGCATTGGGTGAGGGAGCCAAACATCCGAACATGGAATAGGTAGTACAGGTTTACATGAGAACTATTGCAGGCATGCTTGTCTGACCTGAATTATCAATGACCTCGCGTATTCCCAATCCTTCACCCATAGAAGTGCTAACGCGGCTGCTGATTACTTAACCTCGGAGATCACACTGGATCCGGTGTACCCAACCGCGGCCATTGACAATGTCCATTAGTCCGATTGAAACAGTATTACTAATAACTCATTTTATAATGATAATAATAATTATTATTTCTAGTACTTCATTTATCTCGAAACGGAATTTGAAAAGTTAAATCTCAAATAACATTTGCTAGAAAAAATTTTAAAACATGAAAATAATATTTTTTGCAATCTTTTCATTATTTATTATCCGAACGAAACTTTCATCGATTATTCACATTTCAAATAAATTAAATCGATTGAAATTTTCTTTTTAAAACAAAAAAATTATTTGATTTTTAAATGACATTTGAAAATTGTTATAATCAATAAAGTGATTTTAAAATAATTTTAGTGATTTTAAGAGGTATTCGAAATGAGGCAAAAATAAAGATAAGAATAATTTTCATTGAATCATAAAGTGAATTTAAACAACAATAAATTTTAATTAAATTTTTTATTAAACTGAATTAAGATACATTAAGAGTAAAAGTTAATTATCGTTGAATGCAAGAAATGTTTTATTGCAAAAGAATGTGATTAATAATTAATTAAGAATTTCAAGTATTAAATACCAAAAAACAAATTAATTATTTGCTATTTGTGAGGAATATTATAAATGGTGTATGGATGTGGTGTATTTATTAGAGTGTACTGAAATTGGAATCGTGATTCTCCCACCTAGTTGGAAAATTGGTGCCTCATTGTTTTGCATTCAAATAGAATTTACATTTTTAAAATTGATAAAAAATTAATAATCTGATAAAATTTAAAAAGTAATAAATGTAGGGTAATTTCTAATATGTGTAATATTGTTTTAATTAAAAACATTTGAATAAAATAAAAATTTGAATAATTTTAAAATTATTTTTATTAACAACATCACTATGAGTTTTGTAACATTAATTATTATCACAAGCGCATTCACTATTTGACATCTCTCTTGATCAATTTATTTCTGAGTTCAAAATAATTATTTTTAATAAATGAAAATCTGTTAATAAAAATTATTAATTATAAAGAATGTAATTGGTTGAAATTAAATCTAAACATTTTTAAAAAAGAACATATTAAATTAATATATTAAAATTTTAAATTACATTAAAAAATAAATAATACATTCCAAAATTATTTTAAATCTTTTTACTTTAAAATTATATTAAATTATTTTTAATTAGTAAGAATCAAAGAAAATATCAATCATCCATCTGGGTAGGAGAGGCACAATTTGAATCAACATACAACATGCACAATATCAACACACAATTCAAAACATTCCTCACATTGTTACAGTCTGAGTCATATAATTATCACTTTTTTAAATAAAGCCCTATCTTTTCTATTATTTAAGATATATCTCTGTAATTTAGTATATATATATTACTCATGTTATATAACAATATTTTAAATAAAAGAAATTAATATGATAGCTATAATTGAAAAAAAACTCAAAATCATTATTTTCACCATTTTAGGCTAAGTCAGATAATTATCACTTTTTCAAAAAATTACGTTTAGATCGTAACTATTGTTTTAATTATCAATAAAACAACACAAAACATATATTT
>MQRK01173291.1:51262-64116 GCA_001938485.1 Girardia tigrina
ATTGTTATATAACATGAGTAATATATATATACTAAATTACAGAGATATATCTTAAATAATAGAAAAGATAGGGCTTTATTTAAAAAAGTGATAATTATATGACTCAGACTGTAGTTATAATTTACAATATTTATCGTTTTCTAATTGGGGAACAGTGATAATGTCATTTACGTAACCGGACAGAACTACAATGAACAACACAACACAGGACAAAACGTCATAAGACAAAACGATACAAGGACAACAAATACCTTATAGTTTTGAACGATGAAGGTAGCTTGTTGGTGAAGATTTTTATACTTTTTCTTTTGAACTTCAAATTGATCTGATTTCACTTTACTTAGCAGTTATCTTTGGCAAGCAATTTTCTTCTTTAGTCTATTAAATAACTTCCAAACGCTCGAATGACTATGTTGAAATATGAATTATAAAACCATTCGCTGTAATTTGTTGTTTTATGTGATGAATCAGCAGCTGCGTCGTGATTATTCCATAATAGGATAGGGAATTGTGCTACTCTACAACGAGGACGTTCCATATAATTTTTTAAGAAGTAATTTATTACTTCTTAGTATCTTTCATCATCAGGCCAGGTACTTACCAAAAGACCATAACCTTTTTGACATAACTAGCCAGAACTTATGATAGTGATAGAAGAGACTTCAATAACAGTTTAATTGCGTCATTTGTTTCATAATCCCCCTTTTAGCCTACATTAGTTAACTTTCTAAATATATTTTGACAGAGATGAAAAAATATCTCTTAACTTCGACACCTGGAAAATCAATAAGGATTGCTGGTGTATAAGATGTCTCAAAATCAGCCAGAACTTCTACCCTTCTGTCATTTTGTCCATTGTTGTTTTGTCCATTCTCGCTTTGTCCTAGAATCATATTTGGTGTAAATTATCATATATGTTCATACATCACACAGTTAAATCAACATGCATAATATCATGAAACCTAAGTAATATCAAAACAACCATTATGTAATAATTCTTACTCACAAGTTTAATTATTTTTATAATTTTATGAAATATTTTAAAGTTAAAATAAAAATAAAATTTTATAGAAAAGTTAGGAAATTTGTCAAATATTCATTATTAAAAATTAAGAAAAAACACTCATAACAATGATGAAAGATAGTGAAAGAACTTCCGAAAGTTGTAATGACTCTACATGTGATATTAAAAAGTGTTTGTGTGATTTTACCACTATGTTTCTAATTTTTTTAAAAAATTAGTTTTTTCACAAATATTTATCCGTAATTTTATTTTATCTAAGTATTTTTTTATTGAAAATTTTATTTATTTTCACAACTTAAAATATATTATGAGGAGGTAATTAATTTTCGGTTCGCTGATCAAAATTTAAATAGTTTTAAAAAAAGATTATTTTGATTTAAAATCAAATTGAAAGTTTTAAAATTAATTAGAAAAATAAGTTGATCAAAATAGAACAGATAAAAGAGTATTTTTAAAATAATTTAAAATCCGATAAAAATTTTATTAATATTTCTAAAAATGTTTTTGGTAAGGAACGATTAGCGTATATCCAATATTAGAATTCAGAAGATTACAAAAAATTTAAATCGTCTATTTTAAAATCAATTGATAGTAAAAATTTGAATTTAAAAATAATTTTTAAATCTTACAAAATTTAAAGTATGTTCAGCAATAAATCTCGTACTCCTTTGAGTTTATGTTCCAATCTGGTTTGTCAATTTTCGTGTAATGGGTGCAACGCTACATACATTGGAGAGACATCTCGTCATCACTGTAAACGGATTCAGGAGCATGGACGAGAAGGGTTGGACATAGGAAGGGTTGTAAATCGGAGGTGAAAACAACTAATTTTAAAATATTGTGCAGTAATTTTAAAAATTATTGGGAAATAGTTACTTGTGAGGCCTTATTGATTAAATCACTTAATCCGTCCATTAATGTCCAAACAAGTAACTCTTCCGATTTGTTGAAAATATTTAATTAGTTATTATGCAAGATGCATAATCATCAATTTGCTATATATAAGACAGCGAAATTGTTGTTAATTCAGCCTGAAGATGGTGGAAAATTCACCGAAATATATTGCCACAATAAAATTTGATTTTAATGGCGTTCTTGATTTTAATATTAAATTTAATAAGTTAAAATCGTTTACTAAAAATATTATTAAAATTCATAATTATAAAACTTTAATTAATTAGTACTTAAAATTAATATCATCAAATTAATTTCATTAGATTCAAATAATCAATCAATAAACATATCAATCCCATCTGAGTAGGAGAGTCACAAATCTAAACAGCATACAAGCAACAAACTTACAACATTCTAAATTTTCCTTCACATTCTTGATTATGCAAACAAAATTTCTATTAATTTCCGATAAAATTTATTCTTTGAATCTTTTTTAAAATCTATAAAAATAATTTTAACTTACTAATACAAAAGTTTTCATTTAATTTTTTTAAACTTAATTTACTTACGATTTTATAAATTTTAATTTTCTAAAATTCATTTTATTAAAATATTTGAAATAGATCTTTTTTAATTCCATAATTTCCATAATAATTTAAATTTAATCGGGTCATTAATTATTTTTTTAACTTTTAATATTATAAATTCCATTCAAACAACAAGATAAAGTTCATACAAAAAATACCAATTTTCCAACTTGTTAGGAGAATCACAATTCCAAATTTAATATAATCATCCAACATGCATTTAGAAATTAAAGTACTCGTCACAGGTGCATTATTTCAATGTATTATTGATTAAAGTCGCGTACGGATAACTCGAACCCTGTTACCTCGATTTTCGTCTTAAGTCAAAGTTCTTCAAAGACCGAAAATAATTGCCAACAAAAGGAATATATACTGTCGAGTACGGATAACTCGAAAGTCTGTTAACTCGAACATTTTAACCTGGCCCAACAGTTTCGATTTATCCGTACTCGACTGTATTTTGATTTATTGTAATCATTTTGTTAATTTAGTTTGTTAAAAATTTTCTGTAGAAAAAAATAAGAAATTCAAAAATTTTAATTTTTGTAAATAACACTGAAAATATTAAACAATTTTTATTTTTACATAATTTCGTTATAAAAGAATTCATTTCTGTAAATTCCATTTAAATTGCAGGAGAAATGAGGAAACCGAGAGTCCCAAATGGGCAGTTTTGGCCACATAAACGAAGGAATAAATTGTGAATCAAAATTTGTTGCTTTCGTTGTTTGGTTTATTGGCGAGTCTATAAAAAAATTGTCTCTGTATTTCCAGAGATTCTCCCGAAATTCATTTGGAGCACGGATGAAAAAAGGATTGTCATTTGTTTCGTCCTTACTTTGATCGGATATTGCAGTTTCTTTTCGATCTTTGGTTCTCCGATTTTGAAACCAGATTTTAACCTATAAACATGTATTTGATAACGATATTTTATTAAAAATTTTTATTCAATTGTTATAGGTTTTGAAATAATTAATTAATTACTCAGAAAGACCACCAGTTTTTGGGAATTGTATGGAACATGTATTAATAAAACCATAAATTATTATATCGGAGTAAATGATTAAACCTTATTAACACGTTGACTGCCATGAGAATCATACTCTAGTGCATAATGCTACTACTTTTTACTATTGCGGTAGTTAACGTGTTAAGGAAATAGAACTAAAATCATTTTAGTAGGATTTTATGCAACCAATTACAAATAGAAGGGAATCAAGAAATTAGTCAGTGATCTTACTGTAACGGTTGATCCGTCTAAATTTATTGATCTTAAGAAATATATTTTTTAATGGATGAGTTTGTTTTGTAATAAAATATAGTTACTGAAATAAAGTATTGTCCTGCTTTACATAGCCTTTATAATGATATTTCCTACACAATATACTGTTGGGTATTGAATTTCCAAAATTTAAATATTTACTTTTCAAAAACACAAATCGTTAAACTTTAATCTTTATTCTTTAAATCTTTAAACTTTAATCTGACTCTAATTAATCAGTAGGTTCTTCCAACATAAATATATGAATGAATGAACACAACTTCTTTTAGAAACTTTATTTTCAATAACACAAAATAGCACACAGCTTTATATTGTTCAAATCAATAATATCAATAAACACTTTCACAAACGGTTAAACGATGCGAGTTTGTCAGATCACAGTTTATTATTATCGAAACTATAAATCTTCTAAACGAAGAATAACCGTCTAAACAAAACCAAAATAAACGTTTTCTCTAATACAGGATACTAAGTTCAATAGTTGATTTTGAAAATAAACAAACGAAAAGATTATTTAAATAACAAAATTTACTTCTCTTCGACACGGATTCTTTCTCTTATATTTTTTATAGAAAATTATTGTTGTAACTAAGACTGAATTCGATGTTGTTTACGTACTAATTTTTTCTAACCTTGAAAATTGAATAGCTAAAGCAAATCTCAAAATATTTATATTTTTTCTACAAATTTTATTAAAATAAAATAAATTGAAAATTATTAATTTTTTAGCACAGAATTATTGTTAATAAATTTTTTTTAAACATTTTGATTAAAAATTTGAATTTATATTTTGAAACCCAACAATACTGCACCTGTATAATAATTTCAGTTTTACCGCATAACATTCACAATAACTGTATCTTAGAAAACATCCTTCACTCTATGTTTTGTTTTGGATTACATTCGCGTTTCGGAAAAATTTATCAAGTTCGTAAAACAAACTATTTCTACAGTGTTACTTAAATCTTAAAAGTAAAACTGATATTGTTTTAACTTTAATATTGCAGTATTAAATATGAGTTATCATTGCATATTTAACAAAAGTGATGTACAGTAGAAATATGTTAATAAACTTTTCATATTACTAACAAATCTTCTGAAATAAACACACATGTAAAGTCGACAAAAACTTTGAATTAGTTCACATGAATTTATTTCTATAATTAATACAATTATAGAGCTTTTATAATTTTCAAATAACATATTCTTTGCGGAAAATGAGTTAACACAGGCTTTAAGCAATCGACAGAACTCTAGGTAAACTTCAAGATAAATTTGAAAAAGGATGTTAAATAAAAGTCGAATGATGCATATTTGTATAAAGTCATGAACGCTAGTCTTACTGGAATTATTATTGGATTAAAATTTCATTAAATTAAGTACTCTCCTTCATTATAATCTATCGTGGTGAGGATTTGAAAATAGGGAAAAGGTTAAAGGATCTTCCAGTCGAGCTTAGGGAGTGCAATCTTGACAGTTTTTTTGTGGTAAGTGTTCGAGCATTGCTATGAAGAAAAATCCCTTAACCTAGTCGATCAGATCTATTTTTTTAATTGTCTCATTGACTCGATGTATTTGGAGTTTATATAGATTCTTCTCTAATGTCACGCTCTTTCCAACCATTTTCCAGTGGATTAGGACTTCCAAATCTCACTATACACAAATCATTGTCTTGCAGGACTTTTTTGATTTTGACTTTATACTAGTCTGCAGGATTCACCAACTCTTTCCTTTGCTTCATATTCCTTTCCTTTGCTTCAACAAACCACTTCTCCTCTCAATTGATGATTCTGAATCAGAAAGGTGATTATTCTTTTGTTTTTGGATCAGTGCGTGTGGTACCAAGCTCAAAGCTTTTCAGTGAAACCAATCTACTGAAGGTAGCATAAAATTTTCGCAAAACTACAATTCATTTTTTGCTCATTTCTTAGCATGCCTTGTAGCTATCTTCCATGAAACAATCCCCAAGTTGGTCCTCATCCATTTTTACTGGTGTTTAGGAAGATGAGTGTCATTGAAGTCTAAATTATCGTATTTGAACCTTGCCAACAAATTCCTAACAGTTCTTTCAGCTGTAACATTCAATCCATACACTTCACAAATATCTCTGGTAAATTCACCCGATTTTTAACCTAGATTAAAGGCAAAAATAATTTGTCGAAAATGAGATTTTTTGTCCACGTGAAAATTTATTTGACGGTTTTAAAAAATCAAAAAAAAATTATGCAAAACTATTACTTTAATCTTGTAGAGTTTTCTAATGGTGTATACAACTTTGCAAAACATCAAAAAGTCGTTGTATAAGAAATAGTTTCATGTAATGGAGGAAGCGTATGCAACAACTTTGTAATAGTATCGACTTTTTACATCTGCGAAAAAATGCTTTTATCATATCGTATTCACGAGTAGTTTAGAGCACAAATCAGAAAAAAACATTTGTTAAACCCTCATTATGGTGTTTCAGTCAAACGACCGATAATACAAAAACTTTTAAAAAAAGGAAAACTGATTTTGTTTATTGGAATTAAAAAATAAGTGTATGACATAACTTTAAATTTACGTGTTAAATAATGCTTTTCTTGACGATCCATTTTATCCGTTTATTTTATTTTATCAAAGTTTTTATTCGGTTTCATCATCGAGTGTCCTTTCATTGACTCGATATTCAACACGCGGAATCGGATTCCGTATCTTCAGACACAGCGATAAAACACAATCGATCACTAAAGAAGGCGGAACCGTTCGCCAAATTAAGATCGAGGTGAAACAGAGAACCACCACGAGTTGGTCACTGGTCCGAAATCAGAGGACGCGTCGACCGATGGTTACTGGACCCCACCGGCACACTGACGTCGTCAAACCAACACGGGCACCAAGTCTCGGCACATCTAAGAGGTGCCAGCCGCCACCACTCGGTCCGGCTGCCGGCATTACACTCATAAAATGTATTCACATTGAAAGATAGTTTATTTGGATTTTATATCACAAATTTATTACTTATTGAAGAATTATCAAATCGATGAAATATTATACAAAACTTTTTGGTTTATTAAAAAATAAAATCTTTAACTGAAAATTATTAGAATTAAAAGTTTAAATACACGAAAGTTTTAAAAATTTAAGAAGTTATATAGTTTTTGTAAGGAATAGTGGCTATATTTTAATATAGATATTTTAATTTCAATATATTTTAAAGTCGTACTTACAAAAAAAACAATAAATACATATTAAAAACACGCTTATTAAAATTCTTTATATATTTATTATATACATATTTATAATACGGTTAAATTTAAAAATTGTAAAATTAAAACTCCTATAAAAAAGAACTTTGTTTAAATATTCAAAACTTTTAAAAGTAACATTTTTGTAAAAGAATAAATTTTATTTATGAACTCCAATTTTGACGAGGTTTGCGCAGCAAAGAGCTTTTTTTAATAGTTATATTTTAAAGGAGATTAAAAATGGGATTACGAAAATCTTTAAAAACAAATAAACTTTATGTTTGTTACTGTGGTGCTCCGGTCAAACGACAGAAATTAAAAAAAGAAAATTTTGGTTTAGTAAAGTAAACAAGAATAATTCAGATACACAAATGCAAATTTTGTAATCATGGTGATGAAAATAAATGTTTTATGATAACCACCGACTTATTATTTTTCCTTATCAATTGTTTATTGGTGATCGAATGAAATCGGTGAGGTCAGATCAACTCCCGCACCTTCGACGAGATCATCCGCCACTTCAAACGGATCCGGCAGTCACTGGGCCGGTAACGCGATACGGGAAACCGCAACAAACCGGATGGGGGACTGCTACTCAGCTTTGCATCGATCGGGTCGGATCGAACTTTGGTCGGCATTGGACTGGTCGATCCATTCCTCCGAACGGTAATTTCCCGCACAAGTAAGAGGTGCTGGCCTCCGCCACTGGGTCCGGCAGCCAGCACGTCTGTTACACTATTAGTTTATTAAAAAATAAAATATTATAACTGATGAAAAGATTGATAATATGCAAGTCAAAATAAAGTTTTTTAAATATTTAGGTATAATAAAGATTTCAGGTTTAATGTGAATAAGAAACAAATGTTTAATCAGAAAATACACTGATTGTAATATGGAATAAATATTTAAACTCGAATTCTATGTTGAGTTGGTGTCATTAAGGGATTTTAAAATTCTGTGTAGTCATTTTAAAAACGATTGGAAGAGGATGGTCTGTGAAGCACTATTTATCAGATCTTTGGTGACCAGACAATGGGGTTAGGGAAAAATTGGGTAATATTCAATATTATTATAATATATATTCAATATAAATTGTTACTAACACAATACATATAATTGTAAGTACATTGAATTTTTTAAAAATTTTTATAATGTAACTTTACTTTTATGATTCAATTTTATATCGATATTAAAATTCAAAAAAATAAAATTATTGGTTATAACTCATGGTTTTTTAAGTCAAAAATTTTTGTAAATAAAAAGAAGTCATTCAAAAAAAACATTTTGAAAATTTAGTTTTAAGGTTGTAGTGTCAACTGAAATCGGCTGTATAAATATGAATAGATTATAAGAATAGCGAAAATTTCAAATGGTTGTGTTAACGAGGAATTTCGATCCAGCGTCTCATATTTCGATAAAAACCTATCTATTCTCAAGAAAAATCATTGTTTTGTAAAACTTCGTCAATCGCGCTTCCAACGAGTGTGGCAGGCGAAATCTTGATTGTATTATTAAAAAATATTCTTCTATCGGATTCAGTTCTGGACTGTATGGAACCGTAAATTTTACGCAATTATTTATTCTGCAAAGAAATTCATTAAATCGTTAGTTTTGTGAAAATGAGCAATTTCCATTACTAAAATTTTGTTTGAATTATTAACAAAATATGGATTATTAATATTATTATTTCAGGACTGTTTGATCTTCATTCATATACAGTGAATGCATAAAAATATTCTTTGGACTAATATTATTAATATAACAAATATTAAATTATAATTTATTAAAATAAATTGAAGACTTTAAATCAAGTCTATGTGTCATGAAGTTTCATAAATGAAAATAAAAATAAATAAATAATTTAAATATAATATTCAATAGGTTTGCTTATCAGTTTCAGTTAATTCAAACAACGAAAGGCGCAAATTTTCATTAAACAAAATTTAATAAAAGTTAATATTGTCAATTGAAGAATGATCAATTATGTGAACTCTAATAGAAAAATTAGATCATTTAGCAAAACTATAAAGAAAGTAATTAAGAATGATCGATATTAAGTTAATTTTATTATTTCAATATTTTCTAAATTAAAAAAAAATTAAAAGAATAAATTTAATTTGTTTACCATTAAATTATTATTGACAAAAAACCTTTTGTAGAAAATCTTTATTTTTTATTCAAGATTATTTATTATATTTTATTTGATATTTTTTCTAATATTTTTAATTATTTATTTTACAGCAAAGTTATTTTAAAATTTTCTATTCATATTTATTTTTCATTAAAAAAAATTCAATTAGTTAATTAAAACCAAATTTAGAATTTTTAAAAAATATTAAAACAAAATAATAATTGATTTTTAACAAAGAAAAATTATTCAAATTTGATGCTTTTATTGATTTTATTTTTTTTTAATTTTTTTTAAATAATAATTTTTTTATACTAATTATTATTAATAATTAATATATAATCAAAATAATATTTTAAAAATGAAAAAAATATAAAAGTATAAGAATATTGAAATTTAACTGAATAAGGTATCTAAAAAGGTATCATGATTGTTCGCCGAGCGAATGTTTGATCCACCCTGGAGGATTGGAGTATTTCGAGTCGCACATCTCAGCCGGATGAACAAGTATGACGAGTGACAGAAATGTGTCCGGAAGACAAATAGGAGATTGTCAAAAAAGTGATATTTGAAACAAGTAAATTGAAATTATCGGATCATTGCCATCATTTTCGAATGAAATCGATAGAGACGTTTTAAAAATTTAAACCTCAAAAGCAACAATTGAAACAAGAAATCTATGAATTGAACGAATAAGTTTGCCTGGAAAATCAGATTCAAACAGTCAAATAAAGGCTGAAATGAATGTTCGTCTTGGAATGGAAGAAAATTGGCGAGAAGAGATAGATAAATTGAAATCGTCTGTACCTAAAGAAATTGTGTCCAAAGAAGATTTAGATAAGGAAAAGCTACTGCGCGTAAATTGGCGGAATCAATGCAAACATTTAAAATTGTTTGGGGGTGAATATTCAATCAGAACAACATTTAAGAAACGAAGATATCATCAGGAAAACTTAATTCAACTCAATACTCTAATTGAACCTCTCATTCACGTTAAGATACCTCGAAGATCTGGTAGGGATGATTATAATGATTCTGATAACATTCCTGAATCCGATTCGAACGACAGACAAACATATTATTTTGAAAGTGCATCTGAAATTGGATAAATATGAATTAGCTTTACTGTGTGGTATATTGATGTTCTTCAATTACCATAAACTCGGGGAAATTATGGTTCTGGTTCGTTGAGGAAAAGTCCCCGGTTGGTACAGAAATCAATTCAGTGCATATATCGGCCCGAAGGCGTCCTCTATACCACTCCTGGTTTACACTGGGGTTCTTTTCTAGCGGCCTCCCCCAGCACCCTTCAATTGAGTGATCGCTTCCGCACGCCACACAGGCATCCTCGATAGTCTAGCGGTTAGCCATCTGTGTACCCGCCTGTGCCTGTGTCCACACACAGGCCTCACAACACCACACAGGTGTACCCTTTTCACCTCCTTTTTAACCATCAACCGCCCTTTCGGGCATCAAGGCAATTTTTGATGTCCTGGCGGATTATCGCTTATACTATTACACGTCCATTTTTATTTATATCCCGGCTATCTCACTGCACTTCCGTTTCTATAGCCCCCAACCCACCTTCGTGTATCGGGATCGTATAGAGGTCGCTCCCTGGGACCAGTTGTACAGATCATTGATAGCCGGTGCTGCACCCCCGCCAATACATGATTCCACCCATTTCCTTGTATGTAATCATATTAGGCAGTGTACAGCCTCACACTTCTTCACCTTTCCCTTTATAATTCCTTACAACACCGTTTCTGCAGCATCCAACCCACTTCTATGTATCAGATCCTGCGCCGGTCGCTCCCTGGGACCAGTGTTGTGATATCCTTGACTTTTTCGCACCACACTTTCTCACACCCTTTTCTATTGTCGGGGATATCTGCAATGCCGTCATTGCACATATCCCGTCTGTCTCCATATCCTGAATATTTATTACTCTATTTTCGATCTCAAGTAAGATTAAAGGAAACTGAAGTAACGATTCGCCATGAAATGTCTTTATTTCGTGGCCATCCTAAACGAAATGAACATCCAGCATCATAATATCGTCATCAATTTCTGTGCTAATAATACAGAATTATGACGACCCAATCTTTACATCGAAGTCTTCAAAAACTGGTTCTGTTTTTTGTCTGATGTTTATTTTCACGAGTTCATAGATGTAATTTATTTGTATTGGCATTTTTCTTTTGTCTCTCTTTGTACAATGAAATTTCATTATCAAATAAGTCATTGAATTTTATAGAAATGTTTTTTTTACAAAGAAGCGCCTAAATTTGCATTTTATAAGTTTCTTTCAGTTTTGTACGATTTCATGTTTTATGAATTTGATTATACTGGTTTTGTATTCATATAGTTTTTTTTATAAAAAACATATAAAAATATGTCAAAAGAAAAAAATGTAAAATAAATAAAAAAAATAAGTATGTAAAAAAAGCATTTGTTACCAAATTAATTAAATAAAAAAATTGAGTAAAATAAACTACCACAACGAAGTGGCTTTAGAAATACGTGGTCGTTTTTTCATTGGCATATTCAAATCGATCGGTGTTTCATTCATTGTTATGATTGGTTATTTTGAAATTTCTTGAAATTTTAGAACGAATTTTTATAAAATTTCCTTCTGTTTATTCAAAAAAATGTTTTGGTTGGTGCCTTGTCGTGAAATAAAACGAACTCGAACTGATAAATAATGGCCACGTAAAAACCACCATCAACATAGGGTACACATTTTTTTCCAGTTATTTATTTTTTAATTTATCAAAATATACAAACTTTCACATCAAATTTATAATCGTCCATATTAATAATCAAAAGAATAGATTGCAAAAAACTTTTATCAATCATAACTAATACATTTACGAATCTTTTTTTAGTTATGATGGCTAAAACTTTTTGCAATCTATTCTTGTGATTATTAAAAAGATGGATATGATTATTATTCAGAATCTTCTAGCCTTATTATTTAATCAGGGCCTTTTTAAGAAATATTCACTGGAAGCACAAGCAATCTGGAATGGTCATGTTCCAAAAAACAGTTATTTTTCCTTGTTTTTTTATAATGGTAAATTTCCATTACCACCGATTAATGGACAGGTTTTTTTATGAAACGATATTTGGTTCAAAATATTCATTTGGGATTTATTCCGGGTCAGAGTAATTATAATTATCAAAAAATGATAGATTTAATTATTTGATGTCTACAAGTATTCAATATTAATTTTGATACAGATATTGTTACTTCAACACACGATGGTGCTGTAGTAAGGGTTATGTATGACAAAACAATTGAAGCATTCAGTCAATTATAATTAAATCATGGAATACTATCTGTGTGGTTTTTTATAAGAAAAACCAAATCACCAAAAAAATATAATTCAGGATATCCGGGATAACACAGTTTGTATTTGACTTACCTTTTTACTCATGTCCTAAGAACCTTTAGAATTTTGAATGAGTGACAATAAACAAATTTGTTCACTTTAACAAATATACTATATAAAATTATAAAGTGTATATATATATATATATATATGTATATATTATCAAATCATCCTCAAAAATATTAAAAAAAGAATGATAAAATATAAATAACAAAAGTCATCCATTTAAAAATATATTTTACGACAATATATTTCGACGGATCTACCGTCATCTTCAGGTCACTAATTAATAATCAATTCACCTGTATATAAATACAAAA
>MQRK01173291.1:67755-87721 GCA_001938485.1 Girardia tigrina
TAGTGACCTGAAGATGACGGTAGATCCGTCGAAATATATTGTCGTAAAATATATTTTTTAATGGATGACTTTTGTTATTAAAAGAAGATTTTCATCCGGGCTTCGTTTTATCAATAAAATATAAATATATATATAATTACAAACTGAAAACAAAAAGACTGAAACGAACAAGGTTATGATCACAACTTGTAAATCCAAAAAGATTTTTATATATATATATATATATATATATATATATATGCTTTATGCGGGCAGAAGTCTACTTGGTCAACAGAATTTTTTTGGTTATCTTTTGTATAAGGCAAAATCACTATTATATTTTTAATAAATGTATTATGTTATTAGTAACTATTTCAATCTTTTGTAGAAGGGAAAATTTCATACAAAAAGTTTTGACAACTCTATTTTGCAATTAAATAGTTACTGATAACATAATAAATTTGTTGAGGAAATATTTTAAAGTATATTTTATTGTACATATTTATAAATTTGTTTTAATCAATAAAATTAATAATTCATCGGTTGAAAATATTAATGTTCTAAAAAAGTAAAATTATATTTTTTATATAAATAAATTAATTAAATAAGAGATCAGATTACAAAATAAAAAAAGAGAAAGTCATATTATTTATCAAGAATTAATAAATAAACAAGTAAAAACAATAAATAAAATTATTTAAAAAAATAAATAATTTAAAAACTATAATATAAAAGAGAACAAATTTCAAAACGCAAAAATATAAAAATATTGCAAGTAGAATAATTTTTTGTTTTGAGTTTATTTAATTTTTTAGAGTCAGATTATCAAAAAATTATTTTAATTGTCCCAAGTAATCGATTCCAAAACTATGTAAAAGGAATCAAGAAAAATGAAAAACAAGGAGAGCCATCGCCATTTAATCAATGTTTTTCAAATCTCGAAATAATAAAATACGAAAAGTTAAACACTTGACCATATTTTTATGCATCAGCTGCTATATTAAATTATATATATATATATATATAGAACCTTTTAGCGATTTTTCAGTACCATTAATATTTTAAAGAGTAAAATATTTCTTATTATTTCTTATATATATATATATATATATATATATATATATACATCGCTTTCCTGAAAAAATCTAGCTTTTACTCTTTAAAATATTAATGGTACTGAAAAATCGCTAAAAGGTTCTCAGCAACTCTAAAATCGGCAAGGGGCTACAATGTTACAAAAAATTTTTGATTTACCGGTTTGATCAAATTTTCACATTTTCATTTATTGTCATCGAAAATGACTAAATATACAAAGTTTGGAGTAAATTGATTGATTAAAAGCCTTTAAAAATAGGTCTCTAAATTCCATCGATACATACATAGAAAGCCAGCTAATATAAAGTATGGAAAATAAAAAGGTAGTTTTAAAGATCGGTTCGGATTATTGATTATTTATAAATTGCTCCCCTGTTAAAAAAGGCCATGTATTTAATACAGTAGATATAAGACATTAAATTAGTAATGTTTTAATAAAACTTTTCTTGTAATAATTAATTTATTTGAAAAACGACAAAGAAAATATTTATAACTTTTTAATTAGTTAATATTTATGAGTTGATTGATTTTCATTTCGGTGGTCGAGATTTAAATAACTTAAAATCCAATATTTTCAAATAATTTTCTATTTAAAATTAAATATTGTTTTTAAGTTTCGAAAGAATGAAAATTTAAGTTAATTTAATTTTTAAGTTAAAATTTTAATAATTTAAAATTAAATTGGGATAATTATGCTTTTTAAATAAATGTCAAATGTTTTTATAGTAAAACAATTAGAATTTTTAAAGACAAAGAAAAAAATCATTTAAATAATAGAAATAGGCGAAATGATTATTAATTAAAAACAAGAAGCGGAAAATTTGTTTGAATTTGTGTATAATAAAATTATTAGTATAACTACTAATTTTATCAATGACTTCAAATATTTATGTATCTAACAATAATGTTAATTAAATTATTCAATATAAATGTTTGTTCTTTTAAAAAAAGCATTCAAATATTTACGATATTTTTGAATATATTATTTTGTATTAACGATTACATTATAATTATTTTTTTTTCATATATTCCACAGTATTTTTATAAAAACCAAATAAAATTATACTTGTTTTATAGACAGTCCTAATGATTTTGCAGTTTCTTCTCTAATAGGACCGGTAACATATTTTTTATTTTTATATATACTTTCAAGGTTTCTCAATTGGTCATTTGTGAAAATTGTCCTACGTCGTTTTGGCTTATCTAAATCTAAAGCTCTTGGGAATTGACGAATCTTCGTGTCACCATTTGCGGCTATCAAACATAATATATTCAAATCATTAATCATAATTTAATAATTTAATAAAGTAAACTTTTAATTTTTATTAATCTAACATAGGGAGGCGGTTCCGTGAATGCCATAAATATTCTTTTTCCCTCAAAAATTCTCTAATAAAATTAGAAAATATAAATAAAAACGAAATATTTTTTATCGTTTTAATACAATAACCAATACAACTAAAATTATGATTGTTTTAATTGGCTCATTAAATTAAACACTTTAATTTTAAGTTAATAGTTTCTGTCATAACTGTTAATAAAAGAACGACACAATAATATGGTATGATATGATCATTGATTTTGTTAAGAATCATTGAATATAATGAAGGTCTTCATACCCTCCATGATTCTTGAGCATCATCTTTACTCAAAATGACATTTTCAATCATCACTTAATGAATGATGACGATCACTCCACTGATACTTTTGATATTTTCACACTTTCTTTTATTTGTAAAAATAATCGACAAAATGACCCAAATACGAAATTTTTTATTATTAATTTTAAAATATTTTTAGTTTTTAAAAATCAGGCCGATGTACTTCAATTTTTAAAATTTGTAAATTTGTTACATCTAAATGTTGCTTTTACAGTTTAAAATGAAACGAATGGAGTAACACCTTTTCTGGATTTTTTGGTTAGAAGAAAATTCCTTAGTTACGAAACTGGAATTTACAGAAAGCAAACTAAAACAGGTTGATTTACTTCACCGGTCAGTTTTTGGGAACCGAAATATTAATGAAACAGGATAAGAGGCCTAATTTATAGCTCATGGTCGGTGTCTTTATTTTTTCTTAAATCTGTAGAAAGTGTTGATAAAACTAAGTTCTTTGTTAAATCAGAATAGTTATTCTAATTTTTTCTTAAAGAGCTAATAAAGGAAGCAGTGGATAAAATACTTTTGAAGGATAGTTTGAAAAATCAGAGGTTTATTTCATCTGATTGAAGTAGCATAAGATATTACTATTATGCCTAAATATTGCTTAATTGTACCTTATTCTGAAGGATTTAAAAACTTTAAATACATTGTTAAAAGCAACTAACAATTAATTAAACGATCTCATACAATTTTAAATATGTTCAGTAATAAATCTATTACACCTTTAACACTTTGTTCTGATATTGTTTATGAATATAAATGTGATGGGTGCGATTCCACATACATTGGAGAGACTATCCGTCATCTCTGTAAACGAATTCAAGAACATGGTCAAAAAGGGAGTAAGAGCAATATTTCAGAACATAGGAGAAAATGTAAATATGATATTAATATCGATAATTTCAAGATTATGAGTAAACATTTTGATAGTCTTTTGGAGAGTATCGAGTTAGGCATTCTTAATTGTGTCGCGTTGCCTTAAAATCAATGTTCAATCGGCAGTGTCAAGCAGCTTATTGAGAAATTTTTATTGACGTGATTTTAATTGATTGCGTAATCATGGCGCTTGATCCGTTGAAATATATTGTGATTAAATATTTTTTTAATTGATGAATTCTGTTTTTCATTAATTTCAAACGTTTTTTTTCTCATTAATATTTTTTAATTTTGTTTTAATAAATTTCAATTGGATAATATTCACAATTATTCACATCCGATTTTGAGGAGAAATTCATTTGTAATACTATTTCCTGTGTCATAATTAGTGTCGAGCGTTATTGAACAACATTCATTATTTAATAGAACATTTCCTTTTAGCTAAAGAAAACAATATATTCTATACAAAAAAATTAAATTACCCTTTCTATTTGAGAATTACCTCGTATAATTACTCCACTTTTGTGTAAAATGGATTTTATTAACGAAGAAAATTAACATTATTAACAAATTTTATTTCATTTTCAATTAATAAATATTATTTTTACTTTGTTGAACAAGTGCGATTGTTATATTTAATAAAGAAAATTTAATAACTTTCGAGAAAAACAATTTTTCTAAGTTTTTTGTCCATTTTTGGAGTATTTGGGGGTCGTAGAATTTTTAACTGGCAAGATTGTCACCGTAGTATGAAATATGTCAATTGATATCATATGCGTACATTAAATACAAATTAAGTACAAAGTGTTTAAAGATTGAAATAAATTTATATTATTTAGCGATTTAAAGTTTTTATTGATAAATTATTATTCACCTGGGTTGAAATTATATATAAATTTTTATTTTATACAAATCGTGCAATCGTTTCAAATTTCATACTCATTTATTTAAAAAGGTTATTAAAAAAGTCCGGTTACTTTTGGGCTAGGGTAGTAGAGAAGAAAATAGTAAAATGAAAAACTTTTTATTTAAGATTCTTTTATGCAATATTCAAATCTGAAATCAGAATTGCAAAACTCTTAAATGTTCAGGAGATAATTGCACTCAAGCCTCGGATGATGTAACATAAGAACGGTTCACTTGTCCGAAATATGAGTGACTCTTTCGGAATTACCATGCAAAATTTATAAAGTGCATTAATTTATAACTCTATGTTTGATTGTAAAAGGGGGAGGCGAAAGATACAAATGACCCGCCGATCAAACCAACAACCGTACGATAATAAGCATTCGATAAATTCTCTGAATATTATCTCGACTTCTTCATTGAACTCGTCTATCAAATCCGATATAATGGCTTCATCAGAATCCGAAGATAAATATCGTAAAAGGAAGACATTGTTAAATGAAACATTTCTGATAACAACATAAACAAATTCGATGAAATCGTCAAATGTGCTGATACTAAATCAAACGTATAAAATCATCATCAAAAGCAAAAAAAGAGGGTTGAAAACCTTTCTAAGAAATTAGTTTGTCTAACGGAAGTCTGTACAAATTTATTCGATAATAAATATGTTACGATGCTTTACAATTACACGGAAGAGGGGGTTACATGTGAGAGTATCCAATGTTGACGCCTATGTTGATGCTAGAGTCCAAAACGATTTCTTTCTTCTTTTTGACCTTGGCCATTGGACCGTGGGTGCACCCAATTATACACAAGCCTTCGCCACATCTCTCTATTTGTAGCCTCTTTTCTCAGATATTCTATACCCAATCCACTCCATTCTTTTAAATCGTCTGCCCATTGCCTCTTTGGTCTTCCTCTTGGTCTTTCTCCTTCCACTCTTCCTTCAATCATAACCTTTGTTAGTGCTTGTTTTCTTATTTGATGTCCGTAGAATTTGAGTTTCCTTCTCTTGATTGTCTTATAACATAAATCTTATAACATAGTCTTAAACATATCTCTTATTGATTCAGGTTTTTTACCTAGTATTTCTGTCACGCTCGTCCAGAAAAGTCGTTTGTTTTCTTTTCTTTCCACTTGATCTTCAGCATTCTCCTGTAGCACTTCATTTCAAATGCTTTAAGTCTATCCACGCTCTTCTGATTTATTGCCCAACTCTCGCATCCATAGAAGAGTGTTACCCAGACAATAGCCTTAGTGATCTTTATTCTGCACATGAAATGGATTTTTTTAGGTTAAAAACTGTGCTAAGCTTAATCATTGCACTTGTTGCAATACCAATCCGGTTTCTGATTTCTTCTTCGGTTCCCCATTCTCAGTGATAGTAGAGCCTAAGTATTTGAAACTCTTAACTTATTCCAGTTTCTCCCCTTCAATATCGATCTCCAGTTTAAAATCGTTTTTATGGTTCCTGGAAACCATTATTTTGCTTTTTTGTCTGTTGATTTACATTCCAATTTTCTTTGACGCTTTATGTAATCTATTCGTAAGTTCCTGAATCTCTGCCTCATCTGTGGTGATTAGGTCTATGTCGTTAGCAAATCGTAGGATGGTTATTCTTGTTCCTCCGTAGCTTATTCCAACATCGTCTAGATCATCTATTGCTTCCATAATCGATTTACGGGGGTGCTATTGCAATCATGAAAGAACTAATTGCTCGATCAATTGTGAAAGATTAAAACATTCAAATATTTTATTAAAAAAATTCATTTAATTTTTTTTCAATAACGTCATTTAATGATTCCCGTTTTAATTTGGAATTTAAACAATCGAATTTTTTCTTGGAACAATTTTTTTGTGAAATTATTTCAATATTAATCTTTAATTGTTTTTTAAAATATAAAATAAATAAGATAAGAACAACCTTTCCATTAGCTGAAATCAACAGATGTTTTTTCGATTATGTAAAACTATTTTCAGAAAAAAATCAACAATTTTGGGTTAAAAAATCTATATAAAACAAATTATTATACAAAACTGAAATTTAAGACCATTACATTAACACACTGCAATTTTGTCTCTCTAATCAGATCACTGATAATTAGTTTAGCTCTCATTATCTGAAACTAATTTATTTAAATTTGGATTTAATAGTCAAATTTATTTTTAATTTATTATGATTATAAATTTTAAAGGATTTAATTAATTTTATTTTTAAATTTGTAAAAATATTAAATCAAATACTAATTTTTAAATAATTAATAGTAATTTTAATTTTAACCAGTAACATTTATAGTAAATATTTTAAAAAGAATATGTAGGTTCAAGTTAGTTCAGATTTTGTGATGAAAATTATAAAACTTTGATCGATTAATATGAATGAAAGAACTACTGCAGATTGTCATAAAGATGATCAAAATTGTAATTGTAATAAATGTTGAAATAAATGTGAGTTCTCTGAACAAGTATTTTAAAAAAATGGCGTGGACTAATTAACAAAAAAAGTAATTATTAAAAATATAACCATAAAATTACGCAATTAAATAGCTTAGGCTAAAAATATTTAATTAACAAATGTTTTGTCGAGCTTATCTTATTGATTTTATTAATTATTGTAATTTTTGTTATTAAATTTTTATTGTACAATTCAATTTTATAAATAATTACCGTATATTACCGCGTATAATTCGATCCCACGTATAATGCGAACCCTATAATTTTGACAAGGATATCCCACAGAAACCTAGCGTCCATGTATAATGCGATCACTATATTTTTTAGGGTACGGGACATTTCGACGCCGCCGTTTCGAAACGTCCTGCTTCGATTTTCGGAGAGAGTGACGAGGAAGAATTTAATTAATAAATGATTTGTTTTTTGGATGATTTATATTTTTATGTTAAGACTGTTTTTAAGGTTTGAAGGGTTGAAAGGGCTTAAAAAATCGAAGCAGGACGTTTCGACGCCGCCATTTCGACGTCGCCGTTTCGGCGCCGGGACGTTTCGACGCCGGGACATTTCGACGCCAGAAATTAGGATTTAAATGAAATATGGATTTTTGGGCATAAAGTGAAATAATTGGTTATTAAATAGGATTTTTAGGAATAAAATGAAATAATTGTTTATTAAATAGGATTTTTAGGCATAAATGAAATAATTTGTTATTAATTAGGATTTTTGGGCATAAAATGAAGTAATTGGTTATTAATTAGGATTTTTAGGAATAAAATGAAATAATTGGTTATTAAATAGGATTTTTAGGAATAAAATGAAATAATTAGTTATTAAATAGGATTTTTAGGAATAAATGAAATAATTTGTTATTAATTAGGATTTTTGGGCATAAAATGAAATAATTGGTTATTAATTAGGATTTTTAGGAATAAAATGAAATCATTGGATATTAATTAGGATTTTTATGAATAAAATGAAATAATTTGTTATTAATTAGGATTTGTAGGAATAAAATGGAATTATTGGTTATTAATTAGGATTTTTGGGCATAAAATGAAATAATTGGTTATTAATTAGGATTTTTGGGCATAAAATGAAGTAATTGGTTATTAATTAGGATTTTTAGGAATAAATGAAATAATTTGTTATTAATTAGGATTTTTGGGCATAAATGAAATAATTGGTTATTAATTAGGATTTTTAGGAATAAATGAAATAATTTGTTATTAATTAGGATTTTTGGGCATAAATGAAATTATTGGTTATTAATTAGGATTTTTAGGAATAAAATGAAATAATTGGTTATTAATTAGTAATTTTAGGAATAAAATGAAATAATTTGAAATGAATTAGGAATTTTAGCCTGCTTTCAATGGCTGTCAAACATAAATTAAGAGACATGCGTAAAATACCGGACTTGTATATTTATAGAAGTTTGTTTATGTAAATAGAATTACAATTATAGTTAAAAATTGGAAAACGGAACATGTCACAGACCTATTGATCCATCCACATATAATGTAAAATTTTGATTAAAAATTATAAATAATTATTAATTTATTTAAATAACTACTTCAACATTATTTTTAATATAAACACAAAATAGTTTAGAAAATATACTTTTATTTAATCCATAACAAAGTTGTATGCAATTCCTCGTAGAAATTCTAGTATTTCTGTATTTTTGAAGTCATTGACGACTTCCAAAATTCGTTCATCAGCTAATGTATACTTTTTTCGTTTTGGTGTATGCTGATCTCCTCGAAGAAATTGTTCATATAATTGATCAACTGATTTTTGGATCATACGCAATCCATCTATGAACTTCCAAAGAGAAGGATGGTCTGCCCCGAATTCTCTATTCAATTTTCTGTGGACAGCTTCAGCAAAGTTATTGGTCCTACATTCATTATTTATTGTTCTCAAATAACACGACCACATTGCCGGGTTGAAAAGAGGCTGGCGGCGTACATTATTATACAGCATTCTTCCAATATAATAATCTTCAAAGTAATCTAAAATAGGAGTAAATTCTTGACTTAAACTATTACTCAAGACTCCAAATGATCTTTCAAGTTCCTCTATTGGAACAAAAGCCAAGGCAACTATCATGCGCGTCTTAAGAGCAAAATCTGCATCTTTATTATAGCGACTGATTAGGCCTTCGTGCATTAGTCATTCCTTGAATTGCAATAGTGCGAATCTGTGAAGGAATTTCCAATGTTTTTTTGGCTCTGTCCTTAATAACTGCCATGCTACGACAAACTTCAACATATGCCGCGCTAGCCAAATGACCATGAGTGTTAACTACCTTATAAAAAGCTCCAGTTTTAGCGACTGTATAAATCCTTCCTTTACATTTCTTGTTCTTTTCAAACTCCACATTACATCACCATGATTTTAGCATTTTCATGGAAACATACTTATCAAAGACATATAAGTATCCATCATACTCATACTTTTCGGTACCTCTGTTTGTACGGATCATCAAATGTAAACTATAGATAATATTTTTTGTGTTATTCAAACAAATAATATTTATTAAAATATTTCCATATAATATCATAAAATTTAAAATTTAGAAAAGTTTTATATGCTTTATTTTATATTTTTTTTATAGAAGCGAATAATGGTGTGTAAAAAAATTATTAGATTTTAAACGCACGAAAGAAACATAGAAAAGAAATAATTAAAAACTGAAAATAAAACTTTTATAATATGTATCTTATTTTATATTTTGAAGTAAACTTTCATGCAATTTTACTAATATTTAATAGATCAAAAGAAAAATACACATTTTATATCTTTAATATTAAAGATTAAATTATTCTTTTATTCTTTTTATTATTGAATCTTGGCCTACATTTCACCCTACAGCAATATCATTAGACTTTGAGGTTGCAGTGATAAATGCTTTCTCTTCTGCTTTTCCTAATGCCAGCTTACAAGGATGTTTATTCCATTTAGTTCAAAATATAAGGCGTAAACTGGTAGACGAAGGCCTAATCAGTCGCTATAATAAAGATGCAGATTTTGCTCTTAAGACGCGCATGTTAGCTGCCTTGGCTTTTGTTCCAATAGAGGAACTTGAAAGATCATTTGGAGTCTTGAGTAATAGTTTAAGTCAAGAATTTACTCCTATTTTAGATTACTTTGAAGATTATTATATTGGAAGAATGCTGTATAATAATGTACGCCGCCAGCCTCTTTTCAACCCGGCAATGTGGTCGTGTTATTTGAGAACAATAAATAATGAATGTAGGACCAATAACTTTGCTGAAGCCTGTCCACAGAAAATTGAATAGAGAATTCGGGGCAGACCATCCTTCTCTTTGGAAGTTCATAGATGGATTGCGTATGATCCAAAAATCAGTTGATCAATTATATGAACAATTTCTTCGAGGAGATCAGCATACACCAAAACGAAAAAAGTATACATTAGCTGATGAACGAATTTTGGAAGTCGTCAATGACTTCAAAAATACAGAAATACTAGAATTTCTACGAGGAATTGCATACAACTTTGTTATGGATTAAATAAAAGTATATTTTCTAAACTATTTTGTGTTTATATTAAAAATAATGTTGAAGTAGTTATTTAAATAAATTAATAATTATTTATAATTTTTAATCAAAATTTTACATTATATGTGGATGGATCAATAGGTCTGTGACATGTTCCGTTTTCCAATTTTTAACTATAATTGTAATTCTATTTACATAAACAAACTTCTATAAATATACAAGTCCGGTATTTTACGCATGTCTCTTAATTTATGTTTGACAGCCATTGAAAGCAGGCTAAAATTCCTAATTCATTTCAAATTATTTCATTTTATTCCTAAAATTACTAATTAATAACCAATTATTTCATTTTATTCCTAAAAATCCTAATTAATAACTAATTATTTCATTTAAATCCTAATTTCTGGCGTCGAAATGTCCCGGCGTCGAAACGCCCCGGCGTCGAAACTTCCCAGCGTCGAAATGTCCCGGCGTCGAAACGGCGGCGTCGAAATGGCAGCGTCGAAACGGCGGCGTCGAAATGTCCCGTACCCCTGAAAATTCATCTGTTGCCAAATCATCACCTTTATATCCATCATCATCATCATCGTTCTTTCAATCCTGTTCTTCATTCCCACTTTCATTAATGGCATCATCTTCAGTCCCATCCACAGCATTGATGATACCACATTTCAAAAATGAATTCTTTACTATGTCCGACGGAATGGACTCCCATGCTTCTTTCACCCAAGTTGTAATACGGGCAATGTCCGGCTTCTGTAAATTTCCGTGTTTGGTTAAAGTTGGAGCTCCAGACGACATCCAGTCCGTCCATTTGGCGCGTAGCCGGTCTTTGAATGGTTTATTAATGCAAACGTCCAATGGCTGCAGGACCGATGTCAGACCGCCTGGGATAAATACAAGATCGGTTTTCATTTCACGTGCAGTTTACTTGCAACTGTCACTCAGATGGGCCCGAAACATATCCCATACTAATAACGACGTTTTCTGAATCAAAGCACCTGTACGGCCATTCCAAACAGTTTGCAGTCAAAGTTTGACACCTTCTTAGTCCATCCAGCCTTTTGGATGAACGCGGAAACTTGACATTTTTTTGGATTGACTTCCTCTTAAAAATAATTGTTGGTTTTAGTTTCGTTTCATTGGCCATGCACGCTAAAAAACTTTAAAATGAGTTTTCTCATGACCTGTTCTTTTAACTGAAACGCTTTTGTCACCGACTGCATTAACAGTTCTGTTTCCCGGCATATCAAAATACATTGGTGTTTCATCCATATTCCTTAGTTGCGATAACTCATATCCATGGCGTTTTCGCATAGTTATTACAAATTTATGGAAGGAATCCACCTTTTCTTCTAATTGCTTTGGCAGCTTCTGCGAAATTTTTGTACGCTGTCTAAGTGTCAGGCCATACCGTTCCATAAATCTATTGTACCATCCTGATGAAGCAAGAAAAGTGTCAATACCAGGAGTTCCTTGGAATTGCAATTTTTCAACTGAAGAGCACAAAAACGAATTGCATTTCTTGTCACAATGTAGCCTTTTTGTCTCTGCATAACTACCCACTCATTCAAGTCATGTTCTAATTCAGGAAATGAATCTCCCCGCCTAGAACGCTTTGTTTTCGGCATCTTTTCCAAACTCTCTTTCTGTTTACGCCATGCACGAATTTTGCTTTCACCAATTCCAAATTCCCTCATTGCAGCACAGTTATTACGTTCTTCTGCAAACTTGACTACACGCAACTTTAATCCAACTTCATACGACATATGCTTTCTTTTCTGACCCATGTTTAAATTAAAAGATAAAAGTAATTTTATTTTCCAAGATTATTTTCTATAATTATAATGGCGGTTTGACACGTTTGAAATAAGATAGCAGATAAACAAGGTAATATTTAGATTTATTTGTATTAATATTTGCATTAAATAATTTATTACGCATTAAATTATCTAAATAAATAATTTATTATCGATTTAGTAATCATTTTGTAGTAATCATTAATCATCATTTGTAGTAATCATTACTCATTAATAATAAATGATTTAGATAACTTACTCAGAATTTATTACTCACTTATAATGCGACCCTATGTTTTCATGAGGACAAGTGGTATAAATTTTTCGCATTATACGCGGTAATATACGGTACTTTTGTTTTAATTTGTAAAATTAGTTTAGTTTTCTTTTGAATTTTATAAAAATCGTAGTAAAAGGAATTTATTTGAAAATATATTTTTTCAGAATAACCAAATTGTTTCTTGTTTATTGACAGACTTACTTTTTTAAAATTTAAATTTTTATGGAGTCTATTCGCGTTTTAATTTCTGATAGAGAACCGACCAAATCAATCAAATTGATCGAGTCTACCCAATCAACCAAACCGATCGAGTTGACCCAACTGATCAAACCTACGGGGACCAAATACCCGAAATACAACAACAAATCTGGCTCGAGGTTAGATTCTTAGCATGATCTCAAAAAGTAACATCTAGTACTTTAATAGCAAATGACTCGCGTTGGTGTCCACTCTTATTTTTTTACACTATTTATAATTTTTTACTTATCATAAACTTAAAATTTACGCAGCTAGCTTGGTATGTAAAAATTTCGTATATTTTTCTTGGACAAATTTATCTACAGAAATAATCAAAATAAGTCAATAATCTGATCATCAACTAAAATCCATTTTGGATATTTTCTTGTTTCTGTTAAATTTATTTTCCTCAGTAACTTAATTCCGTCTATTTGACATTTTTTTGTCAAAATTAGATTTTAAGTGATTTTGAGACATTAAAAATAGTGTGGTGAGAGAAGTTTATTTTTGGAAAATTAACTCAAACCTTCGCCTCTTACCGACTTGATTAATGAACTTATTGACTTCTTGAATTAGTTTCTCTGATTATTACTTCCTCATGGTTCTCTCTCAATGTAGCATTGGAGACATCTACCCAAGCTGACAAAATATACACACGGGTCAGCCTAAATGTATATTAATAATTAACATCTATATTCTATTATTGTCTTAAAAAATGACAGCTCGACAGATTGAAAAAAGTGAGACCATTCTATGCTTATATTTTTTAACTTAAGATAAGAATGGATTAGTTTTATTTATTTTAGAAAACAATTTTTATCTCTAATTTCTTTTAATAACAGACATATCAAAAAAATATATTGTAATTTAAAAGGAAAACTTATTTATGGCTTAATGAGTCAAATGTACAAAATAATACGAAATAAGTAGTAATCATAATACCTTACAATTTTCTCGATTTAATTTTTCTTTTAAAATTAAATTTATTTTCAAATGGAGGAAAGCAACTCTTTCATTCAGACCAGTGATTCTCAACCTGCGGCCTGCAGATCACTTTTCAATCAGGACATCCAAATATAACTCAAATAATCAAAAATATAACATGGTATACACAGTACGCACTGTACATAACATGGGGTTATGTATGTGTGCACAGATAATAATCTAAAGTTTAGATTAAATTTTATTTTGGGTTTGAGTAGCCTTGAGTGTGCTGCATATGACTTTGAATGTTTTTGTATTTATTTTCAATAAATTCATTGTCTATTCATGTGTAACATTTTACCTTTTTACGCTTATTAAAATAATTAATACTTATATTTTTTATCGATGCATAACTTAATAACATACTAACGTTGACGAAAGTTGAACGATATTCAGCGTTTTTTGTTTGACTACCTCCACAAAAGTAATAATTAATAACATATGTATCAATGTAACTAAACGTGTAGTAGGAGGTAACTACTTTAATAATCGCACCATTAAATCAGGTATAAAAGGATGGCATCAATTTTTCAGAGTGTTTACTATAATTAGTGACTTGTGACTCATGAGTGGCACTTTTTTTCTGAATGAGTGGCACTCGCACGCTTTGTACTTATCGCATAGCCTTAACAAGAACGTTGCTCCCGAGTTTCGACTTGTTTACATGAATACGATCCATAAAGGTATAATGTCGACTTGTCTTTTTTAATCTTGGGTTGTTTTATTTTAAAGACATTATTAAATATTATTTAATTGACATTATTTTTAAACTTATTACTATTTTGTAAAAGCATTTCGAGCATTTAGTGGTTAAATAAAATATTAGTTGGTTTTCCTAATGTTTATTCTCATTTTGTCAAATTATTTATATTATTTTGATAAATAATTTTACAGTTTATGAATAGAAGGATATTGTGAAAATATTTAAATGTGTTACTCGTATAGACTGCGGTGGTAATAATATAAAATTATTTATTTTAACTTGGATTTTTACGATTAAAACAAATAATCATTTCTGTAAATTATAGAAGTATTACTTTTATCAAATATTAATTTTTATTTACCAAGTAAATCTCAGTACTAAAAAATTATAATCAATTAAAATGTCATCCTGTCGAATATTATTATCAAAGGAATCTGTGTCCGATAAATTAGTGCATAATTTTATTTTATTACAAATTCTTTCTATGACATTTATTATAATTTTTAATTAGATTTTAAAATTAATGTGTTGAAATAAACAAGATCAAAATTTGACCTGATTATAATTACATTTTATTTCCACCAAAAATGTTTAAAAGAACGAAAATTATAGAAGCGAGAGCAAATGTGGTTTCAACAGTAAACAGCGATAATGGTAACTTTCATGAAGTTTAGAATACTGCAATCCAACTTTAATTGCTTTCTCTTTACAATTTACCGACGGGTAGAGATTCAACATCATAAGTGTTAAGAGAACTCACACATTTGATAGAACATTTATTACATTCACAATTTTGATAATCTCTATGATGTATTGCTTTCACTCAAGCCCATCAATCAATTTTCCATATCTCTTATTATAATCTGAACTATACTTGAGAAGATTATTTTTTAAAAATATTTAATTTAAATTTAATTTCAAATATTTTTATAGTCATTTTTAAACATTAATTTGATTTTAATTATTTAAAAATTTACAAAAATAAAATCAATAAAATTATTTAAAAGTTGCAATAATAAAAATTAAAAATTTGAATATTAAATCTAAATTTAAATAAATTAGTTTCAGATTATAAGAGTTCAAATATTGATCATCCATCTGATTAGGAGAGGCACAATCTCAAATCAACACACAACATTTAAACATGCAAACACTACAAAAAACAATTACACACCGCATATTCCTCACAATAAGTACGACCGCCCCGCTCTGTCTCAGTTAAGATTGTCAGTTGGAATATCTATGCTTTTCTTATGCTCAGATAAAGTTTCGTGTTTTCTGTGATAATAAGATATTTATATTTAACATTATAACAGCCGAGATTCGTCAATTGACGGAAATAAAACTTCAAAACGTATATAGCGAAAGGAAATCGGTCATACTTTTCTTAGTTTTTGTGACTTTTTAAGATTAATTCACGGTGTATTTTGAAAGAATATCTTTTTAGTTTACGATTCAGGACCCATTATACCTCTTATAGCCATTTACGTTAATTGACGCAAATCAGTTTAAAATAAATTTATTCGTTATTATTTTATGAATATGCATATTTCTAATGGAAGAGGTATAAGAAGTTAGGGATTGTTAGTGTTGGATTCAAGATTAGAATTCATAATTTCACATGAAAATTGATTAATGAAAATAATATGCGTATTTAAACAATTTTTCGTTAATTTAATCATTTCACCAAAATCCATCTATTAAATTTTCTTTAAAATCGAATTTCTACTGTTGTTAAAAAGTATTTGAATTATTTTAAATTTAATAAACTTTTATTTTCAAAATCATTTCGTAAAAATATTTCACTTAATTTTAATTTCTTTCAAAATAATTATAAATTTTATCTCGTTTATTGTTTTTATTATTGATTTTCCAATTAAAATATATCGATTTTAATTAATCTCAACTTTTTAGGTTTATAAACTCTTTTGTTTTATATAATTATTGAATTTTTGTTGGATTTTAAAAAAAATCCTTTTTAACTTATTTTAGTTTTAAAAACTTTATGTAGGTTTTATTTTTGAGTAATTATCTAATTTTGTTAAAATTTTAAATTAAAAAATTATATAAATTATTTGGCGAATCGAAATTTTTAACTCCTCATAAGGTTATTGTCATCATTTAAAAAAATCGCTAAAACTCGTTACAATTTTCCTAAAAATTTTAATTATTTTTGTCAACACGGAAAATGATTTATTTTTATCAATACCATTTATTCAATACAGTGAATGAAGTTAAACTACATATGCAGTTAGGAATTAAGAAGGAAAACCACATTTCTATGATAAGATACTAAATTTAAGTATATTGATTTGCCTCAGAGCATACATATTTCATTTAAAATTCTTTCGAGAGATTAGTTTTTCGGCATCAATTTACACAGACGATTGTTGTAGTAATAAAACATTTTTTTGTTCTAGTGTTAATAAATCTTTTATTTTAATCCTAAACTGTATTTAAGTTTCGGTGTCAAAAAGTAGACTAATCGGCTGCAGATCGGCTGTGTTAAAATCTTTCCTTTCATATTTTCCATTTTAATGTTGTATTTCAGATTACATCTTTAAAAAATTAGTCAAATGTTTAAGTTATCAAAAGAAAATTAATAAACAACTTCATTGATTGTAAAGACACAAAGACGAAACATTTCCAGTATTACAATAAGAAATATAAAAGGATTATAATTAAAATTTCGAGCATAAATGAGAAATTTATATGATTCAGTTTATCGAACAGTACAATTATATATTACCATAATAAGTCGAAATAATGATTTTAAATATAAATGAAGAATTAAGTACATAGACGTTGGCTGCTCTTATAGATTAAGAATCAATATTAGATAGGAGGAAGTACCCATGGACTCCATACTGACCATGGAAGAACCAGACAGTATGGAAGAGCTCCAAATGGAAACAGGTGCAGAAGATTTCTATCCGGCAATCCTCGATGAGTTGCTCAAGTCATACGTACATAGAATTGTGGGTACTTACCCATTCTCTGATGAAGAAACATCAGAAGTTGAGGAATAAGGCTATAAGGTATATAGGGAGGGGCAAACGATTACCCAATCTAGTGGTGCCAGGGGAGGCCACACGAAAAGAACCCCGATAAAAAACATGGCACGGCTCACAAGTCGCGTAAATTTATATGTACTTTTGCCCATTAATAAAAAAATGAAAAGATATTCAATTAACTAGAAATATGTTACTTTAAAAATCTTATAAGTATAATAAAAAGTCATATCACTTTACCCTAAGATTTCTTCTATACTCAGATTAAATGAAGCTCTTGTTGAAATGAATGTTAAAAAAAGTTTCATGCTATTCAACGGGACACAAAAAAAATAAATTTCAGAAAGCAAAGTCACTTTCAGAATTATGCCAATATGGTAGTGTCATCATTAATGACTCTTGGATAAAAATTACAAATTTTTATAAAAAAAATTTGGGAAATTAATTCTTTTATTTATTCGAATTAATTTTGGTTGTGTTTGTAGAGATTTAACTTGGATGAATTTTGGTACGGGACAAACGCTGATTTTGACAAGTTCGTTGCTTAGAATTTTGGAGTTTGACGATGAACTTTTTGGAAGAAGAATTGATTTAGTTAGTTGAATTTGGAAAAGGAGTTGAAATATTTATTTTGGAAAAGTTAGTTGGAATTGTGAATTTTAAAAGTATGAGCAAATATTAAAGCGGTGATTTTTGTGAAAATTTTGGAGTGGAGTGATTTTTAATTTTCGTTTTGTTGTCAAATTGTTATAAACCGAATAAAGGAGTTGTTCAAGCGAAGTTCGTCTTCCGTGAATATTGAAATCGATAATTTTATTGAATAAATTAATTTCAATTTGAATCGCTAACTCTTATAAAATCCGATAATTTGTTAAAAATATATTCTTGAAACGATTAATTAGTTCTGATTTAGCTATTACTGATATATATATATATATATATATATATATATATATATATATTGCTAATGCTTAAATATTGATATACTCTTGTTTTATACTGAAAGAACTGTGATAATTGCATTTGGAAAAATATTCTCCAATTGACAGATATTAAAAAAAGACAAATATTTTGTATAGGGAGCGACAAGTATCCATTGATTGAGTATCGGGACTGCTACTCGATATTCTCTTTGATAAGTGTTTCGATCGCCGGGAGAGCGTGACAGATGGGCCTGGACAGACACAAAGCTTGCTGGCGCACACGAATTGAGTGGACGACTATCCAATGGCTAGATCATTGACACTCTAAACAGCATTTACCAAGATTGAGGTAATTTACAAATTCAGAGAGTCACGTCGAGATTCGAAAGTGAGTGGTGTGGTGATACCGAAATTTAAATCTGATGTTGCATAGTTGATGTTGAGTTATGATGAGTTTACTTCGCCAACTTTAACAATCATAAAATTTAATTCTAATAAGGATGAATTCCTCTCTGTCATTTTCTCATCGCTCCGAGACACCCTCCACCTATGTCACCTTGACGCAACTGCGCACATGCGCCGACTATGTTATAATCTCATGTGGAAAATATTTAAGGATATTCTATCTAAATCTATTCCTTGTCGCATGCATAGTCAACTATCTCTCCTTATATTCAATGAGGTTACAGTCATTTTTCCAATATGTAAATTCGTTTAAAGCTTCTGTTTAAAGCCATCAGAAAAAAACATTCAAGATGGCAATTGTTTGATGGAATTGACAAGTCTCCAGGTGTAAAAATAACAACTTTCTGACTATGTCTTAGCGCTACTTTCTTCTATTCTGAACACCTATGCGATGTAAAACAATTTTTCAGTTCATTTGAGAGTAATGGAAAAAAAGACAAATGCCTAATGAGTCGTTAAGGCTGATATATTGTATTTGATTCTAATACAGCTTTCTGTCCAATACAAGTGTATTCTCAGGGAAATCGAAAGATATGAAACGTGGCAATTTCCAATCAAAAGTTTAATAAGTCTACTTAGAAGCTTAAACTTGGAAATAATGTTTGTAAATTACTTGAAACGAAGGATCTCAAAATCACAAATTAGTAGGGGAAAAATGGGCATTCGGCATACATACCCCCCCTAGCCGTTACCATGGCAACGGTATAGGTTATCGTGGTTACCATGGCAACGGTCGCGATTACCATAGCAACGGTCGCGGTTACCATGGCAACGGTCGCGGTTACCATGGCAACGGTCGCGATAACCGTAGTTACGGTCGCGATGTCCCACGGGGGGTTACCGTTACCATGGCAACGGTCGCGATCACCTTAGTTACGGTTGCTAAGGACCGTTGCTAAGGGCCAGTAACCTGATCTCGGTTGCTAGGTGCCCGTTACCATGGCAGCCGTTGCTAAGGGCCTTTTTATTGCTCCATTGGATAGCCCTCTTGCTAAGGAGTATATATTACTATGGGTTGCTAGTCAAAATCTCACGGTAACTATGAGTAATTGCACCGTAACTAAG
>MQRK01173309.1:6857-16979 GCA_001938485.1 Girardia tigrina
GTATATATATATATATATATATATATATATATATATATATATATATATCCATGAAATTTAGAAACTTATTTTTGAAGGCTTTTAACTCAATCAACTTTCTCCAAATTTTGCACACTTACTCATTCTCGATGACAATAAATGATAATGTGAAAATTTTATCAAAAAAAACTTTTTAAGGTCCCAAAATGGGACAAAAAACTGCCAAATCGAAGTTGATAATCAATATTAATATAAAAATATCTACTTATAAATTATAAATAGATTATATTATTATAAAACAGTTAATTTAATAATTTAATCGCGACTGAAGACGTCTATGTTTCGCTTCAAAAAAATTGTTAGTTAGATCCTCTCTATTTAGTGTTCGAGAATATACTGACCAAATCTCAGGATTAAAGTTTGGATTGACTCTAGTACCATTTAGACGCGGTCTTCCAATACAGTTATTTTTGAACCAGTCTATACGTGAAACAAACGATTATTGATATTGGAAGATGGTTTCAAATGATTAAACGAGGTCTTCCAATGGAACGAAATTATAAGAGAAATTAGTGAGAACGTGTCTCTGTCGTGTGAGAGAACGTGTATGCATGCTTGTGTGTGAATCAAACGACCAATCAAATTATAGAATATTGCGCAAATAGTTTATATTACACAAAAAGTATAAATATAAAAGTAAATGTAATAGTAATTTTCCCTTCTACAAAAGATGACAAAAAATTCTTTTGGCCATGTAGAGTTCTGCAAGCATAAAGAATTGACATAAAAAATATTTTGATTTACTAGTTTTATTTATATTTATTCAATAATTTAAAATTGCTAGAAATAAAAAAAAATTTAAACATAAAATAAAGACAGATATTAATAAACTTAATTTAACGATAAATTCGATGCAATCCATCGCAGATATTTCATTCTGTCTCTGTTTCGATATTCTCAATTCTATTGAGTAAAGTTATAAATTTGGTTCATCTTTCCGTCGATTCATCACCACGAATAAACTTCAAAAGAAGCTGATCGTTTATTTTTTGAACATTTTCAATCCAGAGACAAATCTCCAAATCGATGGATCATCCATTGCGAATCGCGACTGAAGACGCCTATGTGGCGCTTCAATAAAATTGTTAGATAGATCTTCTCTAGTGTTCGAGAAAATACTGACCAAATTTCAGGATTAAAGTTTGGATTGACTCTATTAACATTTAGACGAGGTTTTCCAATACAGTTATTTTTGAACCAGTCTATACGGGAAACAAGCGATTATTCATATTGGAAGATTGAGTTTCAAATTATTAAACGAGGTCTTCCAATGGAACGAAAACCAAGGCTAATACTATCCTTTTGGATAAGTAAAATGTCGGATCAGTATTATAGAGATCTAAAAGACAGTTTTTGGTTATACATCTAAGCTAGTCCCTCGACAAACAAAAGAGACAGCCGTATATTAGAACATTTGGGTAGATGGAAGAAATTAATAATTTTTTTTATTTTTAATACTTACAAAAATTATACTTACATTTTTTAAAGATTTTATTTATTTAATCGAGAAACAAGATCATAGACCAAGTGTCCCTCAAGAAGAAGAGCCGGAGGGATGCAATTGCTATCTATGCCGAAAGAACTACAAGACCAAAGGATGACTCATCAGATATCTCAAAACAGCGCACAAAATTGAAGAAGAACAATTAGTCCAAATTTTTCCGAGCCGAACCAATCAGTCCAGACAATCAGAAAAAGAAATCTACCACTGAACGCGATACCAAAAGACAAAGCAACTCAAGTACCAATCGTCGATTCAAATGCTGCTTCGATAGGAGAATCAGAAGCGAGTCCATTAGAAACCCATCTGGACTACCGCCGTACTGATCTAACTGTGAGAGGAACCTTCAGATGCCCGTTTCGCAGATGTGTAGTCCACGTACACAGCCAAAGAGATGCAGAATCATGGGACTACTATCCATGACTGGTCGTTTCTGACTGGATTGCCAAAGCGTGCGTGGAAGCGAAAGGCTGACGTCCCTGTAGGAGGCCTATCGGGGAGCTTATAGACTCATTTCGTTTGGGTGGACCATCTTAAGAGCCTATATGCTCAATACCATTCTTGAAAGAGATGGGAGGCCCACATTTATTTAATCTATTAAATATTTTATCCTTATATTTATCACCAAAAAAGAACCATGGTCGTTTCCATATTGTTTCAATATTACCAAAACAAGGTCCGGCGCGAAACAGCGTCACCAAAAAGTCTTGATTCCCGTTATTTCATTTAATCGATTGCATATTTACTAGGGCTGAGCGTATACTGATTTTTGAGAACCGGTGCACCGACCTTGAAATTATTTAAACAAAAACTGTTATTTTATCAAAATATTAAATACTTTTTTATTTTTCAGAAACGTTACGCATTAAATTTTAAGTTACTATTTATAGTATTATTATACAAATACAAAAATAATAATAACATAACGTGACAAACACATTTTATTAGAAATTAAAGTTTAAAAAGGTGAGCATTTCGACAATCTTAGGTGTAAAGCAATTCTGTTTCGCTGTTACGATATTTTCTGTTACTGAAAATACATGTTCAGACGGAACACTGGTAGCGGGTATAGATAAATATTTTCTGACATAAGGTGCAATGATCAAGAAACGATTAGCATTTTCGCACCGTCATAAGTTTCTATCTTGAACATTTTGATTCAGTGGCTATTTAAGGTAATACTTCAGTTGATTTAAACATTCACTGGTTACACTTTCTGAATTATTTGTGGTATTTGTGTTTCCAGCAAGTTTTGATATCAACTCTTTCATGGATATGAGTTTCGTAAACTTAGTTGAGAACTCGTTTTCTTCAAAATTATCACTTACATTAATTTTATGTATTATTAATTCAAGATTCTGTTGTTGAAGTATTATGTTTTGCAAATTATTAATTATCCGGTTATTTTGTTCCTCCTCATGAAATGAAAGACTTTTGAATCATGAATCCAAAAGAGTTGCAATGTCCATTGGAGTGCACAGAGTTTGATTTATTGGATAAAGCATTTTTAAATCAATAGTCATTGATGGACAAATAGTTTTACTTTTCCTTCCGAATGTTCGGCTTGTTGAGTTGTTTTATTCAAAAGCTGATGAACAAAAGGTAATATTAAAAATACAGTACCATATTTTATGCCACATTGTGCTTCTGTTATTAATTTCCAAGGTTTAGAAATTGATATTAATGTTCAAATTAGTTCCCATCAATTTGGAGAAAGTTCAACGGACAATATGTTATGGTTTTTTTGTATATGACTGTAGAACTGCAGAAATGGAAAGTTTCTGTTCTAATAACCGATCTAACATGTCAATCGAAGAGTTCTATCTAGTTATGGAGTCTTGAATCAACCGATGTTGCGAACTTCAAGTTTTTTTGCCAAATGTTTAAAGTTGAAGTAGCCAAAGCACTGCGTCTAAAATGTCCAACTAACTTCCAACACTTTTCCAGTATATCTTTAACATAATCTAACCCTTTTGTTACAGATAACTGCATTGAATGTGCGAAGATAAATTGATGTTTAAATTTAGGCTCCGGAAATACAGTAATCATATTTCTAGCATTATCTGTAACAATTTGCAACAATGATTCTAATATTTATCTTCCAATCGTTCAAGATTGTACAAAGTTTTTCGGCGATATTCCTTCCTGTATGGCTTTCCGAAAATTCTTTTGTGGCGAGAAGATAAGTTTTCAAATTCTAATCATCAGTAATATAATGTACAGTCAAAGAAATATAACTACATTGACTTTTTGAAGTCCAGGTATCGGTATTTAAGTGACAAATTATCTACATCACGTAAATTGTTCATTATTATGTTTCGCTTTTTAATCAAACAGTCGATTCTATATAGTCTTTATTTAAAACGTTTTATTAAAAAATAATAAATAAAAGGTTCACCGGAAATTTATTTCGGTGCATCGGTGCACCGCGCCAAGCCCTAATAATTACTCTTTTGCATTTAAATTATTAATCAGTGACCTGAAGATAATGGCTGATCGTCGAAATTGATTGTCGCTAAATATTTTTTTATGGATGAATTTTATTTTTATTAAACAAAAATACACTTGTTTTTCCAACGAAATATTGATTAGTTGTTCTCAGAAATAAACATGGTCTTATAAATCATTAAATTTAGGGTCACCTAAATGGATTCAGACATCAGATGATTTATTTAATGATTAAACATTATATTTTTCAATTACTGGACTTAAAATGAAGATTAAAAGTAATTCGACAAGAACCTTTAACTTTAACATACATTTTGGGAACTGCTATACAAATATCTATTATTATAAACAATAAATAATAAAGAACGCCACATGTAATACAATGGGGGGCGATTTTAATTGCATAATCCTGAAAAGCCATATATTATAACTTTTTCCTGGTCAATGTCTTGTAAACATGATTAAGTCGATGTGTCTACTTGCAGTATACATTAATCAAGCAATTCAATTATAAAGGGCGCCAAAATGACACCATAATTCTATTGTTAGTTTTTTTCTAAGAATTCAAAGAATTGTCATCATCATGGACTTAACTGTTATACAGCGTACGCAGATAGTGACTATGGATACCAATACATCCCAAACACAAGTGGCAATTGCTGCAAATGTGGGCTTCTCTCAATCTGCAGTGTCCCGTCTGCTAAAGCAACATCCACAGACTGGGAGCATTGCAAATCAGAAGAAAGACCAGTGTGGTAGAAAGAAGCTCATTGGAGAGCGACTTTCAAATCAGATTATCACACTCAGCAAGATGGATCCGAAAAGGACATCAGTGGAAATGAAAGAAACGATTGGCGAGCCTACATCTAATGTATCAGCACGTCGAATTCGAGAGCATTTGCAGTATGCAGGACGACTCGCCTATCGAACAAAGAGGGTTCCATTGCTCAAATCGAATGATGGCACAACGACTACAGTGGACAAAACCACATGTGCATTGGACAGCAGACAAATGGAGCAAGGTAAATACTGTAATGAGTACAGTAATGACATGCGATTATTCTTATTACATGGAACATCTTCTCCTGATCTGGTTTCACTGCAGGTTCTCTTCGCTGATGAGGTAATGATGGAAGCAGGTCGCCGCAGGAGCCAATTTATTCGAAGAAGTGCTGGAGAGCGGATTCAAAAAGGACATGTGCAAAGTTGACAAGCATATCCTCCTCGAATGATGATCTGGGAATGCATCTCCAGCAGAGGACCTGGATGTCTACACAGAGTGGAAGGGTCAATCGTATCCCAACAATACTGTCGAGTCATTGACACCTGTCTTCTCCACAGACAGAGAACTGGAATGGCACTGAGGAGTGGATCTTCAAACAAGACTACGCCCCATGCCATACCTCAAGAAAAACGCAATCATACTTGGAGGACAATGGAGTAACCAAGTTGTCTTGGCCTGGAAACAGCCAAGATATAAATCCGATAGAGACAACCTGGAACCTGTTGAAACGTGAGGTTCGAAAACGAAATGTTCCCAAGGAGGCATTGATGGAAACATGTCAGGAAATATGGTTTTCCTCTACTGCCAAACGTAACTTTTGTTCTATTGTGCCTGAAAACATGTGTTTCCGTGTGAAAGAACTTTAGCTTACTTTCTATCTAAGTATAGGTATATATATATATATATATCCATGGAATTTAGAAACCTGATTTTGAAGGCTCAATTGATTTTCTTCAAACTTACTCATTCTCGATGACAATAGATGATTATGTAAAAATTTGATCGAAAAAATCTTTTTAAGATCCCAAAATGGGAAAAAACGGAAAATTCGGAGTTCCCGAACAATATTAATTGCAAGATATCTACTTATAAATGATAAGTAGTTTATATTAATTTTTAATATGTTTTTTTAATTAAAATTTTTTAAATTTTAAAAACTTTATTGGCAAAGTAGAGTTCTGTCTGCATAAAGAATGGATATAAAAAATTTAATTTTTTGATTTACTAGTTTTCTCATTATGCAATTAAAACCGCCCCAATTATAGATGGTCATATATGTCACATAATAATTTATCAAGAACTTAAGTTCATTATGCTTAATTTATATAGTATAAGAATAATACATAAAATTAATAACCAAAAATTTTAGTATATACCTATCTTCACATCTCGGTAATATTTTTCAATGGGGAAATCTTTCGTAAAACCGACACCCCCCATCCATTCAATACAACGAGACGTTACTTTTGTTGCCAAATTACTCGAAAGAAACTTTATCATTGAAGCTTCTTTCTGTATATTGTAACCGGCTTCTTTTTGCCTAGCAACATTGTACATAAATATCCGAGCGCATTCCAATTCACTAGAAACCTCTGCCACTTGATGTTGCATTGCCTGAACAAACGAGAATCTGTTATTTATACTGTCATCATAGTTTTTTTCCAAACTATTACTTATTTTCATAAACTGATTAAGAATCTAGTTGAAAACTATTGAACAATATAATATTTCAATATTTTTCAACTTTGAAAATCCATAATACTTTGAAATATGAATTTTGGTTCAATTTGTTTTCGTTATCGAAATTTGTCAATTTCATTATAAGAAAAATATTATTCTTGTTCAAGACTTTTTATTATTTTAGATACCAAATTGTAAAAAAAACATCACGAAACAATTATTATTTTAATAAATAATGTCTTAATTGTATTTTGTTACAAAACATTCAAAACAAAATTGATAAAGTAACTTTGAAATACAAAGATAGAGAGTATTTAATACATAAGATTTGCTAAATAATTCAAGTTTGTTTTATATTAAACAAAAAAATAAATTAATTCATGTTTTACATAATATATTGTTTTCATAGATAATAATTATATTTGAACTTCAATTAATAAATGCATACAATGTTCCCTTTAAGCTGCACAGCTGAGCAGTAGTTTATACATGTCTCCACTGTGTAATTGGACCATGGACAGTGTATTAAAAAATAAAATTATTTGAGATAGTACTTATTCTATTGATACTATTTGAAGTTGAAATATAGTGTAGAGGCACATAAGTTAAACATAATTTAATTTCTTCATGTTGGTATTATTTAATTTTTTTTAGAATTTTGAAATACCAATCTATCAATCACATCGTTTTGCTAGAGTGACTGATTTGTTATATGGCATGTTGGTTTTTTTTTATTTTTGTATATTTGCTTTTGGATTTTTGTTTTTTTAGGCGTGTGTTATTATTTTTTTATTTGTTTGTCGCAAGTCAGCGATCACAGTTTTTTTATCACAGTCGGTCACAGATTGTCGTGGATATATAATAATATATTGTAGCTAAATTAATATAATTTGAAGATCAGTAAAGTAAAGAAGAAAATAAAAGTAAAGTAAAAGTAAAATAAAAATAGAAGTAAAGAAGATCAATAAAAAAATATATGGTATATTAGATACCACAGACTTAAAAATTATAATTTCCGAAATTTATAAGCCAACTTTCATGTTTGGATTTTTTTTCTCATACCATTTTCAATCCGAGTTCCATTTTCTGGACTAAAATTCCGAAATTATATCATAATCGTACTTATTTATTTTGGCTGAATCGAATTTGTTTTTACATTTGTGAGAAATTTGGTTGTCTAACAATCGGCAGCCTCCTCATGGCTGAAAATGACTTTATTTTTATTCATTAATTTAAAACTGACGAATTTGTACTTTTAATTTAACATCAAAGTTGATTGTTGATATAATATATTTGGTTTTGAAGATATATATTTTTTTTAATCACACAACTAAATTAATCAAAGATTAGTTTAGTTATTTAGATTTTTGGGCTATATTGTAATAGTACGCACGGTCACCCTTACATATAGAAAAGCGCAATGTGAGAAATATGCTCTCTTAAGAACACCAATTTAACTTTTAATATTTTTATTAACACAACAAGTTTGATTGTCCTCAAAACAATCTTTGTCAAAGCTTTCGTACGATTGCATTCTAACTAATTGATTAATGGCTTTAATCTTATAATCAGAGCAAATGTAGAATTACATAAATTGTTAAAATATTTGTTCAAAATTAAAATGATTATTAATTATTTAAAAATATAAATTCAATATATTTATTTAAAAATTGTAAATAAAATTAATTAACTTATTTAAAATTTTAAAATTATTTTAAATTAGAAATAAATTTAAACATTAAATATTTTAAAATGACAAGAATTAAAATATTAATCATCCATCAGGGTAGTAGAGACACAATTCCAAATCAACATACAATATTCAAACACAAAACATCAAACATTCAAAATATTCCTCAAAGGTTCATAGGCCTAGTGTACTTGATTTTCTATTTCAAAAGCTGATGCTCGAAGAATTTTTCTTTAAATAGAAAGCATCATTTTTTGTAAAACTTGTACATCAACGTTGTCTAAGCAGAGCATGATTCGGAGATGTAGTTGTACATGGGTCTTTGTCTCCCACTTCTTGCCATATATCAACTACACAATAATTCCCAAAAATCCTCCATCAGACGAAGTGGAAAATTTAGAGGATTCATGTCTTTTGGACTACTTGAATATTCAGCTCCTTGAAAATGTCCATTGTTGGCTAATCATAATGGTGTTAGGCCGAAAGAGGTCATTGTTTTCCCAGTGATGAAAATATATAAATTGATGAAGTCATCGTCCATACAATTGCGTTAATAATTATTTACATTCACGTGAAGGACAAAAATATGGTTTTTGAAAACCCACGGGATTGATTGGGGGTACATTAATTTGTTTTGTAAAATTTGATTGGTAATAAGGATCATTTAGAGGTATGCTGCTCACAGTAAATGTTAAGTCCCGATATTGGTATGTTGTTAGATCTTGCTATTATAAACCATTGCCACGTTAGGTTATTAATTTCATTATATTCTGATTGTCGTTGCTTTCTTTTTCTTTCTTCATGTAAGTTTTCTTCAAATAATTTTAAATATTCATCTTTTCTCTTCTTAATATTGACAACTGTACCAATTGAGACGTTAAATTTTGTTGCGACATTTCAAATCGTATTCTCTTTACTGTATTCTATAAGATCTACTTTTTTACTTATTGATAATTCCTCTGTTATTTTTCTTCTTTTCATTTTGCTGAAATAAAAAACGCAAATAAAAATTACTATAATTTTTAATCAATAATTAAAATTAATTAAAAAAACCTTTTACAGTTTAATGCAATTAAAACTTTTTAAAATTAATATAAACAATCACAGCAAATTAACGTGTTTAAACAAACGCAGTTTTTTACTGTTCAATTTATAGAATTACAAATAGTATAAATAACTAAGAGAACTCACTACACATTATGTTCAATGTTCAGATTACAGAGGTGTTCAACATAGTACTAAAGAGTTGTTTTATATTAAGGTACATTTAAATCCAAAAAAAGTGTTTAATATAGAGCGGTGTTCAATATAGGGAGTGTTCAATATAAGGAGGTTTCACTGTATTTATATAGTTGAAAACTATTACATCATACGTCTCAAAACGTACTTTTTTTATAAGAAAAATATATATTTTAATGATATTAAAATATTTTGATAAAAATATTTAATGTTATTTAAATAACTTTAATATGATTAGATGAATCACTTTGTACGTTTAAGCATGGTTTATGATGCTTTATTAACATTGCCTCGGTAATAATCCTTTTATAATTTGTGTCAAAATTATTTAAAATTACTTTAAAATCTTTACATTTTGAAACACGCGAATAGTTTATTTTCAAAACAATGTTTAATTGATAATATTTAAACAAAATATTTATCAAAAAAGCAAATATTAAATATTTGAAATAATCAAAATATCTAATATCCAACACTCCCACCAGATTCGTCCACAGAAGAATCTAAATCCACAATATAATCATTTAGATAAGACGGTCTTCGTCTTTCTCTTCTAGGCCTACTGTTCAATGATTGTTCCTCTTGTGTCTGACTGCCTGGCAGTGATGCAGTTTCCTCCATATTCATATAGTATGACTTGGAATTTTCAACCAAGTCAGGCTGTCTGGGTCGAATGTCTGCGATATGTCTTGGACCGCAAAATCCGTTGCAATTTACTAGATATTTCCTTTGATCTATTCT
>MQRK01173309.1:17866-30403 GCA_001938485.1 Girardia tigrina
CGACAGTCTTCGTTTTATTAAAAGCTCAGATGAAGCCTTGGTATTTAATTTTTCGCGATCTGAGATTGTTGTGGTTACCCACGAAACTACTGACTTATTATCCGATTTTACTATCACGCACCTTAAACCCCATTTCACACATAAGTTTAAACCCTTTACAACTGCTTCTAGTTCTGCTACATTAATATGTCTAGAATCATCAGTTTTTCTCAACCATGATGCGTCCTCAATTATGTTCCCCTTGACTTCTTCGCCGAACTCAATAACACCCTTATTAATTCTTACGCCGCCAAATTTACCTATGACATCCATACCTATTAAGATCCCTAGACCATACGGCAAATGTTCCATGACCGAACATTCCACCCTAATGATCCTATCGTTTATATCCAGCCGCACTTCACCCGAACCCACTCTAACATCCTTTCCATTTGCCAAAACCATACTTTCTCCGTCAGAAAACAACATACAATCACTAACTAACCTTTTTAAAACAACCGTTTTCGAACAACCCAAATCAATCAACGCTATGGCTGACCTGTCATTTACAGTGACGATCATCGTCGGCAACGCCTGCAACTGTGAAGGGAGAGAGCCGGCGCCTACAAACTCCCCTGTTCGTTTCCCGACCGACAATATTTTGCGATATGACCCGGTTTCTGACATTCGTAGCATATTGTTTGTCTGTTTGATTGCCACTGAGAACCCTTATGATGATTACTTTCCTTCGATTTGGTGTCTCTCTAACGATAAGCATAGAGTCCTTTCTGAAGATTTGCTCTGGGTTTATTGAGTTCTCCCTGACCTCCGGTTTCTTTGTTGTTGTTTCCGTGTTCTATTGCTGCCATTGAACCCTGTAATAAACCCTTTTTAATCCCCAAATACCTTTGGCTATACTCGATCATTTCGGTCAGGGGTTGGTCACCGACCCGTTCAAAATCCACCTGCAACTCGAAAGGCAGTCCAGCCATGAAGGCAGCCTTTGTTAGATCGTCGACCTTTGTTGCTAACATTTTCACCTGAGACGCATATTCATCGATAGTCTCGCTCTCGTGATACTGTAAGTTTATCAATTGACTGTACGCAGAACGTCTAGTCAGGCCGAACGAGTTGTTTAGTATCTTGAAGAACCGATCGCAGCTGCTTTGTGTCTTCTCGTCCGATTCCATGTAGATGTTCAGTGCAACCCCCGATAGTAAAAAGGGGAGATACGGGGCTGGATCAGTAATCTTCTGAATTTTCATGACCATTTCAAATTTATTCTGCCAAATCTCGAAGCTGATGCTTCCATCGAATTTTTTCAAAAACTCCAAAACGATTTTCATATCATTCATTATGCCCGGATAGCTTGTAACACGCGAAAAGTTTATTTACAAAACAATGTTTAATTGATAATATTTAAACAAAATATTTATCAAAAAAGCAAATATTAAATATTTGAAATAATCAAAATATCTAATATCCAACACATTTTTTAATATATTTCAATATCGAACTATTTCTACTGGATTGAGTATGTTCAGCAATTCTAGTGCGGAGATGACGACTTGTCTCTCCAATGTACAAGGCTTCGCACTTGTGACATTTGAATTGATAAACTACATTTGCCTTAATAAACAAAGGAGTTTTTGATTTGTTGGAGAAATAGTTCCGACATTTGAATTTTTAATTTTGACACAATTATCATTAAAGCAATTTAAAACATATGAGAAGCATAAATGAAAATAATCTATATATTATACTCAATAGGAATAATCTTAATTTATGTAAAACATTATGTATCACTTTCAAATTTGATCGTTCTTTCTCGATATATCTTCTTAGACGTTTCTGCTTCATTTTCAAGTTTTCGCCATCTACGAACATTTCATGCATTCTTATGTTGTGAATAAATTTTGGTAACATATTTTCTTCTTTGCACGATATCAGAAAATTGACATCCATGCTGTTTTTTGTATCTTACGGATCATAATAAAGATTTTAAAGTGATTTTAAATAATTTTGACACAAATTATGAAAGAATTATTGCCGAAGCATTGTTAATAAAGCATCATAAACCATGTTTAAACGTACAAGGTGATTCATTAAAGTTTTTTAAATAACATTAAATATTTTTATCAAAATATTTTAAATATCATTAAAATTTTATTTAATAAAAAAACATGTTTTTCAGACGTATGATGTAATAGTTTTTTTAACTATATAACTAGTAATTAATCACTTTATTTCATTGCACTGAAGATGCCGAAATAGTGAAACGCGTCTGTTTTGTAAATAAATTTAGTAATCAAAAATGGTCTTTTTTACATTATTTATATTTATGTTTAGAATGTTATAATTTATTACTCACCATTAATTATTTATAAGAACTTTACTGTATTGATCATTATAAATGCATCATTGGCTCCACGATTTAGTGTAGGATAAAGTTTAAAGCAGAAAAAACTAAGTAGTCATCATATGACATGTATGTGCATGTTTCTGAAAGATTGCAGAAAGCACTAATTAAAAGTAAATCTCGAAAAATATACGACTAAAATAATAGAAAACAAAATTGAAAAAAATTCTATAACTAAACAGATAAAACTATCATTAATAGAAACCTGAAAGTCCCATATTCTTTGATTGAATTGACGCCTGTCTCTTATATATTTAATTGTATAATCAAGACAACCTTGGCTGAGACCTAACATTTGAGCAGCTATTCCAACACGACCTTCATTTAGCATTTCAATTGCATATCTGTAACCCTGTCCAACTTTACCAAGAACATTTGATTGAGGAACGTGAACATTATCAAAATGTACCTTTTCCAAAAAATAAAAATAAATTTCTCTAATGTAATAATAAATAAATCCAATTTATATAAATATACACAACTCAATCTGTTCAATTATTATTTATTAAATATTCTCTCCATTTTTTGCTTTGGTTCGAACCTAATTTTGAAAAACATGTGTATCATAAGTTATATTAATTCGAAGAAAAGAAGGAAACAATGATAAAGTCTGAAGATATTCAATTTGGATCGAAAATGACCTATCTTGACATGATCTTGCTTCAGACCCTGAGCTGATTAGACGAATTGGCTTCAGTGCATAAAACATCTAATTGCAGGTGTTCGAGATCGCGTTTAAAGATATTTCAAAATCAAGATGTACTCGATATTTCATTAATACCATTTTAATTTTAAACATTTTAAAAAAGTGACTTTAGTGAGTCCTTTGCGTGTTGAAATAAAAATACCGAATTTCGAGTGCCATTGTGTTCTAGCGAGCCTTTGGACGAGTTTATGCATTTAGAACTTTAACTAGATGAAATTTTTAATCAAGATTCAAGTTTTGTACATGACTAGAAAAATACATTTTGTCGAGTTCTTTTTTATTGTGTTTTCGTTGATTGATTTTAATAGTGAATTATTGTCACTGTAATTATTAAATAGTTATTCATTAAAAAGCGGTATTGATAATCTAATCACTTTTTGTCTAAGAGAATACAAATATATTTGTGGAACATGACCCGAAATAGCACTGCTTTGTAATATGATATTTGTCCGTGGTGCCACTCTAGAAATACTTCACTCTAGCTATTGAAATCACTGAACTAATGAGTCTCATCAACGATGCGTTATATTCTAACAACATCTTTGAATTGATATATAAATAAAGTGATACTATCGACAGAATCCGCTAAAACAGCTTGGAAGATATGTTCCGATATCGTCAGAGTTTATGATAAAATAATTTGTGACTAAGACATAGATATGTTGATATTAATCCAAGAACCTCCTCAACAACCTTGGAACAACATGTCGACAGGGAAAGGTAACGTTTAAGGAAAAAACTTAAAGTTGGTGTGAACATGCAGATAATTGATTAATTTGGTGCAGGGTACTATTAATTCTCTCTGGCCTCTGATAAAGTCTAGGTGAACTCTAAAGACAACAATGATGAAGTCTACTTTACCAAATTATTGAATAAAAATTTAAAATTTATTTGTAGCAACTCAAAACTTTATTCGGTAAATGTTGTTCAGCAAATGAAGATGCAAACGTAGAATCTGATTATACTTAAACGAATGGACGAAAAACATTTAGAATTTACATAGATTTACAGTATCTCTTTTCATGGAGGGTTTCTATGAGCAGCAAGAACATCTTAATTCCAAATCTTCTTTTTTCTTTGATCATTTAGCCAGACTTTTCTTTTTGTATCAATATCAAAATCGAACTTTGTTACAGTAATTTATTTAGTAATTAATTTAGTTAATTCTAGTGAAAAACATTTCAGTGGAAATAAAAGAGATAAACACCGAGACAGATAAAAATATATAATGACATCAAATTTAGTAATTCCAAAACTAAAAATTGTAATTATTTTGAAAACGTTTCTAAATTATTTTTTTGGATATTTTGAACAACAAATTTTTCATTAGATAAAATAAACTGATTTATTATCTAAATGTATTGAAATATAAAATAATGTGGTTTGAAAAAATAGTGAAAATAAATAATAATAATCATAAAACAACTTTACAAAGCATAAAAAATCCCTTATACGAATAATATTTTGTTAAAACGAGGACCGACTGACATTATTTGTATAGGAGTTTGATACAATCAAAAGATTGTTTCGGATTCCTTTTAAATCTTCCAGGGAAAACAATGATTGTTGGTCAATCAAATATTATCTTCACGATGTTCAAATAAACGGAATCCTCAAAATAAAAGATTTCCTAATTTATTTAATTTATATTTAGAGAATTTAATGCAGATTAAGCAATAATAAAAAATTCATCCGCTTTTATACAATATATTGAATCTTCTTTTAGAAAAACCTTCTTTAAAGAAATTAAAGATTTAATAATTCCTAAAAATATATCAGTAAACTTTTAATTTAGTGCACATGAAAGGATAAAATAATGCAACAAAAATGAAGTGACTATAAAGCTAATATAACAATAGCAATAATAATAATTATTGTGATGACACCTCATGACACAACATATGTGTCTATACAGCGCTGGAAATAAAGATACGTTCATATGCATTTCTTTATCCAAGGAAGTTAACTTTCATTGTGCATTTTTCCCTCTGTTTGATTGATTATAATCAATGATAATTATCATTCATTAGTTTATTACTTTCCATATCACTTTTAAAATACGAGCTTTTTGGAAAAAAAAGTAGGAAATTTCTTAAAAACGCAGTCTTTCACCTGGAAATAAATATACGTTCACTTTTAAAAACTTTCTATTTTAAAAATATCACATAAAAGTGAATGAAATACCCGTGAACTTTCTTTGGAGATCAATATTTTATCAGACTTTTCAAACAGCGCGGTAGATAGCTGACACTGACTATAATTGCTTGAGGTATCGTTGGTACATGTGACGGTGCACCATGGAGCCATATTTTGGCAGGAATTGTAAGAAAACTGAATGACGCCACATCTTTATCTTTATTCTTATCAGTCAAGGAGGAGTGACTGTCCTTTGTTCACACCAGATCTATGAGTTTACTGTACTGTGATTGGTTCAATCATCGATACTGTCTTTTTCATACAGTGGTGAGGGTGGAACTAAAATTCCTTGGTTAGCAGTATAAATACTATACTTATCAGTTGCAACAGAATATTTATGTTCGATTTCGCTCTTCTTAACAACCTCCTAGCAAAGCCGAAAGACTCGAAGTTATCAGATTATGAGAAAGATCAAATTAATGAAAAGAAGAACTGTGGTAAAAGTAATCCGAAAATAGTGCAGCAATTAGGACTCTCACTTGACTTGGTGGACAGATATCTCAACAATCCTGTCGATTATGGTACAAAGGAAGGAGCCACTGTTATTTTCAAGACGAAATTTCAGAGGTGGTAGTATCATACCTTAATTGTTGTTAGGTGCACATTCAAAGCTTCCTTTAAGATTTATTTCTTCAAAAATGAACTCACAGAACCACCAAGAATTCATCAAAACTTCTCTACTGCCATATATACACAAACGCAACAACGTATCCTTCATTTACCTACAGGATAACGCTCCCATATATTTCAGTCACAGTACAAGAGAATGGTATGCTGCGAATAATATCTCAACTTTAAATTGGCCGGCTCGTTTTTCTGATGGAAATCCGATGGAAAATCTCTGTGCAATCCTACCTCGACATGTTTATGCCAATAAAAGGCAGTATTCGACGGTTTTAGATCTGAAAGAGGCGATGAAATAGGTCGAAATGTGCTCCAAAACCTTGTCGAAAGCATACCAAATAGAATTTTTCAAGAGATTCATCATCATAGTGGGCCGATAGATTACTAAAAATGATATTTTTCTATTCTTTTTATCACTTGATTTCATTTAAACACATTGTGAAATTGAACGTATATTTATTTTCAGGTGAAAAACTGCATTTTTGAGAAATTTCCTATTTTTTCCAAAAAGTTCGTATTTTTAGTTTAAAAGTGATAAGGAAAGTAATAAAATAATAATGGTTGATCAATCAAGCAGAGGGTAAAAATTGCACAATGAGTATCAAACTTCCTTGGGTAAGGAAATGCATGTGAACGTATCTTTATTTCCAACACTGTATATTTAAGTATATAAGATCAAGACAAAATTTTCTAGAGCCAATTACCTACTTTTTAGAGGCTTTTCCAGAATGTGTACAGTAAAGTAACTACTTTACTTTCACGATTGTGCAAGAGTTGGTTGATGATATCACATCAACCCGAACAATATTGCACAAAAAGGTCGAATTGCGCAAATGCAATTAGGTGATTCATTAGAAAATCTAAGCACACAAAATAGATAAAAAAGTAATTTTGTAATTTTGTATTTTTAAATATAAAGTGTTGATTTATGACTTAGCCTTATCATTTTATATAAAAATGAATGATTCCAAAATGTACGTACTTGATATATGTGATTTGTGGAACCAGTTAACGATATTTAAATATTATTATGTATAGCTAGTATTTCACAAATAATATTGACATTTATATGACATGTTCTTATTTCGAAATTAAAATTTATAAAAACGTGTTGTTGAAATACATATATTTTGTTAAACCAAAAATGCCTTTAAATTTGTTTTACAATCATTTATCCATTTAAAATATTTTAGAGAGACATTTTTTATCGACATTTAACAGTTTAAAGTGTACAGTAAAATCTTACGAAAGGATTATTCGATAGTTTCAACTAAACCAAATAACGTCAAAATTAAGATGAACAATGTCCAATAAAAAATTCCATCGATAATAAGTTAATGAAAAATAATAAAAAATTAATAAAGATTATAAAAAATATGAGTTCTCCTACCAGGGTAATTCCAAAGTTTTTTTTCGTTTTCTACTCATATTTTCAAGATAACAAAGCATGTAAACAGAACACATTTATTCTTCGAAATACAGGCCTTTATTTTCGATGGTCTTCAACCATCTTTCAGCCAGTTGCTCGATTCCAGGGGCATATTCTGAGGCATACAGAGTTAAACCTCTTCTACTGAATCGAAATGCCGCCCTTTGAGAAAATGCGTCATTAGCCGAAAGAGATGGTAATCGATGGGAGCAAGGTCGGGGATGTAAGCAGTGTGTTGCAAAAGTTCGATCACCTGCCGCTCTTGCACTTTATCACAAGTCAAACGTGCAGTGTGTGCCAGAGAGTTGTCTTGTTATAGAATAACTCGGTTGCGATTGACCAATGCCAGATAATGCTCACAGACAATCGCGTAGACTTAGTCCAGCTGCTAAGTGAGAAGTTGGCATTCACAGGACGGCCCTCCGAAACAAGCTCGAAGTGGATGACCCCCTCGAAATTCCACCATACACAGATCATAACTTTGCATTCGAAGCGTCCTTGTTTAACCACGGGTTGGTCGGGCATACCAGGATAGAACAAATGATTGGAATTATAGAAAAATATTCACTTTTTATCTCCCATCACGATCTTTCTGAAGAAGCGCAGGTCATGGGGGCGAACAAGCAATTCTTTACAGAGATCAAGTCATTGTTGTGCTTGATTGGCTGTCAGTTCGTGAGGAATTTGTCGACACCGTCTTTTGACAAGGCTGAACTGATGAAGATAACGTTGAATAGTGCGTTGTGAAGGACCAAGCTCTGCTGATAATCTCCGCGTGCTGGTGCAAGGCTGCTCATCCCCAGCTTGAAGTAGAGTGTCATCATCAACAACATATGGTCGCCCAGAGCGAGGTTGGTCTTCTAAATTGACGTCACCACTTGAGAAATGCTTGAACCACAATTGTGACACATGAACAATGACCGTACCTCCGCCTTCTACTTCACATATTTCCTAGGATGCAGCAGCTGCTTTGAAGCCTTTTTTCCAGTATTGTCACAAAAGGACTCAAATATCGTATTTTACGCTCCCCATAATTGGATAAGAATAAACAAACAAACGTTTAATGAATAAACCAACACTATACAAGGAGATTCGTCATACAATGCCATAATAAATAATATAAAAATCAATAATGCCAAAATATAATATTCATATAAAATAACTGTCATAGAAAAACGAAAAAAAACTTTTGAATCCCCCTAGTAACAGAAAGAAAATTTGGCAGAAATTTGGAGTATGATAAACACTGCATCCTTAGTGGATAATTGAAAATCTTTATTAATGATGCAGCAAGTTTCCATTTTACAAACAGTCCAAAATAGAGTGAAAATGTACAAAGCTGGCTGTAATTCCACATATTTACAATGAATCTAAAATTATGGTATGTTATTACATAGAAAGATCATAATTATAAGTGAGCTGAGTAGAGCAACTGAAATTTGGACAATGATGATAAATTACTGGAAGAAATGTTCGCTTTCTCGTAAATGTTTCATACGTTCCGATTTAAACTTTCTTACAACTACTACTATGTATTTGTGCTTGCTAGTTTTATGATTACTTTTGTATTTTACTTGGTTTTCATAATATATTTTTGTTAGATAAAATACACCCACGTATAAATCACGTTTTTGTGACATTTTACTTTTTTTATTCGCATAATACATAAAAAAATAGAGCACTAATTTTATCACAATTGCTTATTTGTAAATACTTACTTGGCATGTCGATGATGCTCTTAATCCTAATTTATCTTCCTTTTTACCCACAGTGAGACCTTCACTTTCTTTAGGAACAATAAACATTGTGATTCCCTTGTATCCCTAAATAATTTGATAATCTCGTGTGATTCAAATCAAGAAATATTAGAACCTTAGAAAGATCGACATTCGCCATAACAAGAAATACACCTGCTTCAACAGAATTACTTATCCACATTTTCGATCCGTTTAATACAAAATCATTTCCTTTTGCAGTAGCAACTGTTTTCAAAGAAAATGCATCGGATCCAGCCTCTGATTCTGATAAAGCAAAACTACCGATCTTTATGTTAAAACATGTAAAAAATCTTAATAAATTGTATATTCTCACAATATTTTTAGCTAGTTTTGGTAACCAATAGGCTTTCTGTTCATCATTTCCCAAACGTTTTATTAATGTGATTATTAACGTATTTTGAATATCAACAAGAATGCCGATACTAGCATCAACCTTCGAGAGTTCTTCAATGACTAATATCGAGGAAAAGAAACTAGCTTCTGTTCCACCAAAACAACTCGGAACTTCTATGCCCATTAGCTATATTAAATTATTTGTCAAACAAGAAAAAATAATTTTAATAGTTCGAATAGTATAATAAAACTGTATTGTAGTGAGATACATATTTGCAATAAATTTCCAATAATAAAACAAATTAACTACCTTTAACTACCTTACACAAAATTGGCAAAATATCAACATAAGTGAGAGTTACAATGTCTCCTTTGTGTATACAATAAATGAAATGATTCAAGTAATCCTAAGTTCTTCAAAAATTCACAGTAGATCGTTTTTGTCTCTTATGAGTTGTGTCATCTGTGCGCACCAAACTCCATATATAGTCACCCCTAATGGCTTCGTCCCAACGTCCTTGATATCGATTCTCCATCACCGTAATGTCCTGGTGGAACCTCTCACTGTGCTCTTCTCTAACATCTCCGAGATTTTGTCTAAAGAATTCCAGGTGAGAGTGCAGATAATACAGCTTTGTTGACATTCTACAACCCAAATCTTGGTAGCTGTTGAGTAATTTTTCAATCAGTTCCTTATAATTATCCGCTCTGTTGTTGCCAAGAAAATTAGAAACTACATGCTTGAAAGCAGTCCAGGCTTTTCTTTTTCTTTCATTTTACTCTATAGACCAGGAGTGGGCACACATAAACGTTGTACGATCGACTAAAATTTTTAATATTTAACTGCGATAGACTCTTTCAGAAATGAGAAAACATAAAACAGTATTGATAAAACGAAATCCAGATGATAATTTTCTTTTAAAAACAACACTCATCGATTAAAAAATATATTTATAGACAATATATTTCGACGGATCTACCGTCATCTTCAGGTCACTAATTAATAATCAACTCACCTGTATATAAATACAAAAATGATGATTATGTAATCGATTGTATGAAATCATGCTAATCAAAAAATCTCAAAAAGCTGGTTGAGACTACCGATTGAACATTGATTTTAGGGCAACGTGACCTAATTAATTGAGAATTTTTGACATCGTAGTTGACCTTCTGCAGCAAAGTTCTAACATTACTATAGACCTCCTTCAAGTGGACACTGTGACCGATTGGTACAGAAGGATTCTGGTTGTCATGGTGGAGTAATACTGCTTTTAAACTCCTAGTAGAGCTGTCAATAAATGGTCGCCATTGATCTGGATGATGTGTGACACCAATCACTTCAAACAGTCCCAGCACGTCTGAACAAAAGTAAAGTGTTTCCTCATAGTAACAGCCTCAAAGTACTGAGCAAATGTAGTGTGTATATTTCGGTACTTAGAAATTCTCACACTTGGATCCAATTGATTCCATTCCTTTAGTCTAGATGAAAGCAGTTCAGTGCCTGCTTTAGGAAGGTTTAAGTCTCTGACAAGATCATCAAGCTCTTGTTGATTTGGAAAGTGAGGCTCTTTAGACTGCGTAGCTTCTTGTTCTTCTTCATACTCATCGTACTTATCCGATAGTTCCCTGTAGGCTTCATTTTGTTCTGGTGATTCTAGAACAGGTAAATGTTCATCATGTGGCACTGGTGCAATAGAAGAAGGGATACCAGGATATACTAGTTTCTTCTTATCCTGTGGTTTCTTATAAGCAATGATATCCACCATACAGAAGTAACAGTCGTTGATGTGATTTGTCGGCTCCCTCCAAATTCTAGGGACTGCAAATGGCATTCGTTTCCTCCTGCCTCTTAGCCACCCTTCCAATGTTGATTTGCAGCATCCGCATATAACATGAGGAGCCCAGGATTTATCTTGATCTCCTATGGGAATTCCAAAATATTTCTCATATGTTTCGCAGTACTTTGTGTCCTTAGATATCTTATATTTGATTTGAGTGGGGCAAAAATAATATCTACAAACATAGTAAAAACAGTCAGATGATAATTTACAGTGTCTAGATGACATTTTTATCTACAAACAAATAACAAAATCAATATTAATATGAAAATCGTTAAAGATATAACAAAATAATGGTTAGCGGAGTCATAAAAATGAATTTTTCAAAAAATGACTTTTTCACCAAAACCCCTGTAGCCACATAAAAGTAATTGTTACCACTAGAACCAGCACGCCGAAATTGTATAAAAAACACTAAAAAATGAAATGAAACAATTTTTGTTGCCCTGTGTTATCAATAAACTTTGACTTCTGTTCTACAAATTGCATTCTTGACAAAGTTATATGAATTTCTTTCAGGCATAAGAAGTAATTTATTAAGCAGGCTATTTCTCTTAATTTCTGCGAACTTTTTAATGCGGTTAAAAGTTAATTTTAACTTGTTCTTTTGGTGTTAGATACGTTCTATAATCACACAACACCAAAACGAGTTGAAATTAACTTAAAACCGCATAAAAAGGTTTGCAGAAATGATCTGTTAATCATATAAAATTTACAATCAAAAATAAATTAGAATATTAAATATAAATAAATTAGTTTCAGATAATAAGATTTAGAATATTAAACAGACATCTGGGTAGGAGAGACAATATCTCTAATTGATACACAGAATTTTAAAGTTATGGGTACTTACGTCCCTGTACCATGTTTACTATGTCCAGCAATATTATTTCCACTTTCCTAACCACTGTGTTCATGGATTCTCCTACAAAAATGACGCGACAAAAACACCCTTAACTTTAAAATTCTGTGCACTCAATTTAAGAATTATTGGGAGAGAGTGACATGTGAAGAATTATACAGTGTCATGCGGTTAACAGTGGTTAACCAGCATTTAAGTAAAAATGGTGTATTTGGATTTTACTGATTCAGCGTGATAAATTGATTTTATAAATCATAACAGAATTTTAAAAAAAATACTAAGCACTTTTCATAATGCACTCAAAAGGACAAAATAACTTTTCTGGGTCAGAAAAGACAATTTTAGTGTACCCTCAGTTTTCAATTATTCC
>MQRK01173360.1:426-11213 GCA_001938485.1 Girardia tigrina
ACTCCTCTCCTCCCTTACGGTCAATAAATTAGGACGACCACATCTTCCACGACGTCTGGACGAAATTTCCCCAATGTTTGAATATCGTTTGATAATATTTCCAATGGTTGACTTTGGGATATTGAGGTTTCTTGCAATTTTTCTGATGGATAAACCACTCCTATGATGCTCAACTGCAACTTTTCTCATGTTTTCAGCCACATCCATGGTATACAACGGACGTATAAGTATAAACAGACTTGATTCAGAAGAAAATAACTACATTACTTTATTTTGTGCATTTATATAGAGCGGGTGACTGATGTCAATGCCGAAGAATGTGATTGGTTCATATACACACATCAGTCAAACATAGTCAACCTTCGCACAACGTAAAGTTTATTAAAACACGACAAAATACACGACCTGTGTATACTGACAAGAAAACTTTCAAAGGAGATGTCAATTTATGGATTTACATTTTAAGTAATTTTCACGGGTTGTTTTCATTAAAAAGGTCGAATCTTTCGTTGTGTTAAAGATATCTTAACCAAACGTTGTGAGTATAATATTCTACTTAATTAGCACCTTGGTTGTTGATTTCATTAAAATCAGATTGATGGTTGCTGAGTTTTCACCGAAAAACGAAGTGTCCCAACTAATTTGCACGGTAGTGTATATAGCAAATTGATGATTATGTAAACATCTTGTGCAATAACTAATTAAATATCTTCAACAAATTGGAAGAGAGACTTGTTTGTACATTAATGGACGGATTAAGTGATTTAATCAATAATGCCTCACAAGTAACTCTTTCCCAATAATTTTTAAAATTACCGCACAATATTTTAAAATTAGTTGTTTTCACCTCCGACTTACAACCTTTCATATGTCCAGCAATATAACTCCCATTACCCAATCGCCCATGCTCCTGAATCCGTTTACAGAGATGACGATACGTCTCTCCAATGTATGTAGCGTTGCCCCCATTACAGGAAAATCGATAAACCAGATTGGAACATAAACTCAAAGGAGTACGAGATTTATTGCTGAACATACTTTGAATTTTGTAAGATTTAGAAATGATTTTTAAATTCAAATTTTTACAATCGATTGATTTTAAAATAGACGATTTCAATTTTTTGTTGTTAATTTCAATTGTTGTTAATTCAGCCTGAAGATGGTGGAAAATCCACCGAAATATATTGCAATAAAATTTGATTTTAATGACGTTCTTAAATATATATATATATATATTAGGGATGTACCGGTTTTCGGCCCCGGCTCCGGAAAACCGACTATCCGGTCATTTTTGAAAATCCGGTACCGGCTTCGGCTTCGGCAAAATTCTACCGGTTTTTGCTTAATGTTGACAAAAATTAAAATCTCTCATAAATAAAGCGCTTATAAAATAACAAATTGTGTCAAAATATGATTTCAAAAATGACGCGTTTACAGATGGAGTTTTACAGATTTTATTATGGAAGCGATATTTTACAGTAATTTTGATGCCATTTATAATTGATTTTCTGTTATTAAATGAATTATTTTCTATGAACGTAAATCGTCTTATACGATTATTTCACAATTATATTAATCTCTAATTACATTAATTAAATTAAAAAAAGTTAAAATGTATAAATAGTGTAATTGCGCAATTCATAGGTATATGAAAAAGTCTCAATTGTAATATGGTAAATTCACCAATTAAAATGAAAAATTAAAATAATTATCCACAAGTTCTCCATTAAATTGCTCAAATAATTTATCCCTTTTATTGTACCATTTTTATTCTTTCGTTTTTCATAGATTCAAACACAAAACATCAAACATTCATAATGTTCCTCACAATGTTAACATATTTTTTGAGAAATTTCAAAGATATATTAGAGAAATTTCTAATTCTAACCTTTAAATCTAAATAGCGTTTTAAGTTTTCAAAAACATTTAATTTTTTAAAATAATTATCCGCAAGTTATCTCTAATAATTTATATCTTCGCGTTGACGGTAGGATCTGCTTCAACATATTTTCTCAAATAAATTGCTCAAACAATTGATCCCTTTTCTTGTATCATTTTTATGCTTTCGCTTTTAATTCTCTCAGCAATGTTTTTGAGGCCGTTAATGGGTTTTTGGTTATGGTTCCCCACCGGTTTAAGAGTGTAAATATGTGAAAAAAGGAATTAGTAGTAATAACGGCCTCAAAAACATTTCCATATCTTTCATTGAATGAAATTATAGATATTTACGTCTCAATCAGTCGATTAAGCCACACTTTACATGAATCAGAAACAGATAAATCAATTCGACGCAACTCATCAACAAACGGTGTGCGCGAATTTGTCATAATAAATTAATACTGCGATTTGGGTAGGGCATTTGTTTGTTTAAATGTTCAAATATTTTCATTTTTTTCAAATCCGTCACCGGCTCCAACTCTGGTCGGATTTTAAAAAAATTCTGACTCCAGCTCCGGCACCGACTGGATTTCAAAAAAGGAAACCGGTACATCCCTAATATATATTATGCCGAATTTGTGTGATTACCGAATTCACGAAATCAGCAATTACATAAATTCGGCATAACATAAATTATATGTCGAACCATTAATTGAAACTTTTTTCCATGCTTCATATTAGCTTGCTTTCTATATATATATATATATATATATAAATTCTATTTATCCATGGAATTTAAAAATCTATTTTGAAGGCTTTTCACTCAATCATTTTTCTTAGAAACTTTGCACACTTACAAAATTTAGATGACAATAAATGATAATTTGAAAATTTACTCGAAATAGTAAAAATTTTAGCAAAAAACCGTTCTACGATTATCCACAAAAGTTTAAACTGTATTAAATAGAAATTGTCTTTGTTTTTTCCTTCCATGCTCTATAATAAATTTATTATATTACTAGCAACTATTTAATTGCAAAATGGAGTTATAAAATGGTTTTGTATGAAATTTTCTCCCCTATAAAATATTTTTTCACAGTTACTAATAACATAAAAAAATTATCAAAAAATGAAGTAATTTTCCCTTCTACAAAAGATTACAAAAAGTTCTGTTGGCATACTGTGCGCAAATTATTTGGCCTTTTTACATAAATTTTTAATTTTCTGATAAATTTAGAAATTGAAAAGAAAATTGATTATATGAATTTTTATTTTCCCATACAGAAAATAAAATGGGAAAATTGAAAAGTTAATTTTAAATAAATCCAATGTTTCAAAGTTGACGTAAATGAAACTGGTATATTGAATGAATCAATATTAAAAAAGATTTTTTAATGAATATATTTTAAAAAGACCTCAATCAAGTCTATTGCGTCAACCAACATTAATATTATTTGATAGTTATGCTGTACATGCGTAGAATTTTATGAAGAAATTTGTAATATTTTTTACGGTTGATTCCACCCTTACTGACTGGTATGTCCACCATTCAGACATTGCGATGAATAGAAGTCTACAAGTTTATTGTAACAATATGTAAAATGATTACATTGGTCAAGCAATAAATAATCCGAAAATGAAGACAAAAGCTGGAAATATAAAAGTGCCTTCCTATATAGAAATAACTATGATTTGAAAGAAGTTAAGCATTAATTTACTTCTTTTGTTAAAAATTCAGATGAATTATTTGAATTGAATGAGGAATCTGAACCATTATTAGTAGAAAAAGAAGACGTTACTGAAAGTAGATTAAGCATAGTTATACTTAGTAATATTAAAAAAAGTATTCAATTACCATTTTTGTATGAAAATTTGAAAGAAATTAATAAAATCACATATGATAAGTTGGAACATGAAATTTGAAAATCTTCAAATATTTATCGAGATTGTATCATTTTTCTAGAAATTTAAATAATTTTTTTACTCAATACTTTCTTATATATTATTACATATCATATATATTTTTTATCGGGAATATATGTATATCAAAAATTGTTTGTGATTGTATCGAAACGTTTTTACAAACCTTTTTTATTTTTTGAATCTAAATAATATGCCTAAACAAACTAAACGGTGCTTAAATTATTCGAGTAATTTTATAAAATTTTTAGAAAATAGATTATTTTTTTAAAATTCGTTTAGCTTGCGCACACGAACTATTCGTAGTAACACTAGTAGATTTCTGTGCACTTAAAAAATGGATATAATTTTTTTTGATTTACTAGTTTATTCATTAATTTCGCTGATATTACAGCCTCTTGCAGTTAACAAGAGTAACTGTACGACACTATTCATAGAATATTGATAATTAATTTTGTAATTTCTCAACTTGAATAATCCATTTTTTGTTATGCTCACGCATTATTCGGTAGATTGCTTTTTTAAAAAATATTTTAATTTCATTTTTCTCTTGACTTCTTTCGATTGTTTAATTGTTTTCAGGTGTATTACTTGAGATTTTCAATTAATATATATTAATATTTAATTATATAAATCATGTTACAATATTACCAGCATTTACAGTTTCTAACTGTCCAAATTCTAACTTCTTTCAATGTAAAATACTTACTCTTAAATGACAATTAATCAGGGGTGTAAAAATACAAATAGGTTTAATGCGGTGGGTGATGCGATGTTTACGTGAACTTGGTTTGTCTATCATATGTGCTCGGGACCTCAGATTGTTTTGATGTATATCTTCCCATTTAAATGAATTTAATTACTGTTAAAGTGTGTTATATAATTTTTATTTCTTATTTCATTTGCATATGATTGTTCGAGCTCTAATGTTTCTTTTGTTTTGTTCCTAAATGACATAACATTGCCGTTAAATGAAAGCAACTGTAGTACAACCAGTATATTTTGTCATTTAATTCTTTCTCACCTAATTAGAATTTTATAAATATACTAAAATTTTACAACTCAAAAGCGCATGAAGATGTCCCACTCGTTCTATATAGTTCAGTACTAGTAAAAAATCATATAAAAAAATATATAAGATAAGATGCATGATTTTATTTAAATTAAAAATTTGCCTAATTAATATCAAATAATATTTATTGATAAAGAAAAGTTATAATTTTTCCAATGTCATCATCTCTCTTTAATGACTGTTTATCTCATCTGAGTCGCTTTCTTTTAAAAGTAGTTTGACATTATTCAATATAACCTTTATGAATAAATTTAATTATAATAAATGATTTATTTTTTAAAATTAAACATCATCTTAATCTGTGTTGATGAGTGCAACTATAATTTTGAGTTATTTTATTGATCATTTCCTTTAAAACAAATCAAGAAATTTTTTCAAGGAAGTTAGCAACCCTAGTTTGAGAACCGCTGCACTAGACAGTCGGAATACTGATATACACAGTCGATTACATTTTGAGTATGGGAAACTTGTAACTGCAGTATTTATGGACACTACTTTAACAAATGAAGAGATCGAAGAATATAAGGCATAATTGTTACTTAAAACAAAATTTATAAAAAATGTAAATGTTGTTCTAGTCTTAATAGAGGTTAACTATTTATAAGCAGTCATTAAAGAGTAATGGTGACATTGAAAAAATTATAACTTTTCTTTATCTAAAAATATTATTTAAAAAAAATTAGAGCTCGAGCAATCATAATCAAATGAAATAAGAAATAAGAATTATATAACATACTTTAACAGAAATTAAATTCATTTAAAATGGGAAGATTTACATTTAACAATCTGAGGTCCCGAGCGCACAATAGATGTTATAAAAAATGTTAATATTGTTCCAGTCACAATAGAGGTTAACTATATTTTCGTGTCTCCGCACAAGTTATTGAGCTTTATCTTTTAACGTTAAAAAATAGAATTGTTGGATTTAATTTTTTCGCATAATGTGAGTAGGAATACCAACTTAAAAAAGCTAGGGTATAGATAAAGATGTTTCCTTCCTGGGAAAAATAATAAAATATAGTAAAACAACGAATAGCTCCAAGTAAGAAATTAATCACAAACCAAGTTGATACTCTTAAAAATATTTGACTGTTTAATCGCCATATTTTAAAATAACCTTAATCAAGTCAAGATGTGCTTGAAAGAAAAAAATATTTTGTGAAAGAATAGACACAGAATCATTTATATTTGGCACTGTTGTAATTATCACCCAAAAATGCCTGTGAGAGGAATATCTGAACTTATCCATTCGTGATATGATTGTGTATAATGTACAAAACAAAAAAAACAGTGGTTAATTAATTTTGTTTTAAATTTAATATTTTCAAATATGAATTAAAATGGCTATTGCTTGAAACAATCATTTAACTCTTTCTTCTATACCGAAATTTAAATGAAAAAATAGCTGATTTATGTAATCTCGTGTTAAAAAAACTATTGTGGTGAAATAGGGTTCAATCTCCGTGAAACTGGCCCAAGCAGAAACACTATTAGTGTCACAAATGAGAAAATTTATGATTGATAATCGGATCAGAATAGATGTACTAGAAGCAGTCACAAATCGCGGACAAAAATCATCGAAGGAGAAACTAGCAGTTTCTTTTGCTCTTTCATCAACAACATTTATTGTAAAGAATCTGACGCCTGGAGTGAAAGAAGAGGAGTTGAGAGAGTTATTTGGCAAGTACCCTGGCCTGGAAAAGGTGCTGTTGCCACCATATGGAGTGACAGCAATTGTCTCGTACAATACGTCACAACAGGCCAAAGTGGCTTATCAAAACTGTGCTTATATGGGGGTTGGTTTAAATCATTTTACATAATTTTAATGATTAATTTTGTTTTTTTGTATTCTTATTTAATAATATTAAATATTATTTTTATTAGCTATTACTTTTTGTGACATATTAAATTTTGATGTATTTTTTTAATAATTGGGTAGAAATTTCACTTCAGTAAATTTATCACATTTATTATTATGGGGTGCTGCCAGTAAATCTTTTTTATGCAAAATTAAAATGCAACTGAAATTCATTTCCTGGTCTTGTTGCTCTACGCACTTCCTCCAACGACTTCCCTTTCATTTTTCTTGCAGTAGCGAAATTGTGGTCCCTAATACTTCTTAAGGATTTGAAAAGGTGCGAAATTACTTGGAGGCCAATCCGGATTGTATAATGAATGCTTGCACAATTCTAAGACCGTAATTTTTTCACTACTGCTGTTGTTATGTGTTACGTGTTAGTAATTTTTTTAGTAAAAAAGTGTCTGGAAAAATAAGGCCGAAGCCCGTTGTGTTTCAGGCTCGGGCTTCGGACTTCAAAAAATATGAAAAGCCCGTCGGGCTTCGGGCTTGAAGCCCGCCTGTTCCAAACACTAGTTCTTTATATCTCTGACTGTACATGTACTGTGTGATTGCGAGTTTCACATCAAGGAGTACAATATGACATCTATTTATGAGAATACGGTTGCTGACAGAAATTCATTTTATGACAAGTTTATTGACATATTGGCCGCACCACGTATATTTTAATAACATTTTTAAAAAGTATGTCATTCTTAAAATTAAAGATTTATTTAATAGATATAATTGATTTTGAAGTTCTGTACACTCAAAAATAATAAGTATTGGGAAAGAGGGACATATGAAGCGTTAAGATAAATTTTAAGATAATGAAAGTAAAATATGAAATGCTTTATTTTTTGGCTTTAGGTCAATTGGTCTAAAAACAAATTGTTCTAAAAATTAGTCTAAACAAATAAATTAAGCTAACAAAAATTTGTTTAAAATTACGATAAGAATAACGGTCTCCCACTTTCGAGATCAAGATGGGAAACAACCATAAAGTGTTTTGGAAGGATTGCCTAAGACAACCATTTATATTGATGCATGGCATCGTGGCTTTCTTTACCAAGTATCTGGTAATCATCCAAATATATTGAAAGTTTATCACTGCAATAAAAAATGAACAGTCACTAAACGAACTAAAAGGTGAACAATTTGTTAGTGGACTGCAACCAGTAAGGAAAAATATATGTTGATTGTGCGGAGAGACTAAAAGCAGTTTTATAGACTTTAGATGATAAAATGACTGACATACAAATTTTAGATTTTCTCCTTGGTGTAGCTCATGATGTGAAATAATAATACAGTCTATTCTTTGTTTTGTTTCAGACCGATTTGTTTTTAGACCAATTGATCGGCTCCCTCTTTGACTTTGAATCACGATGACGATGATGGTTACATCTTAATTATATCTAAAACTAGGGTTTTATGACATCTGCATTATTCTAACATGATGAAACACTTCTAATCATAAATCATGTAACAATACTCTGTTACTGCAATATTCAACGTTTCTCAGTCCAAATAAATAATTATTAAAAAGTGAGACCAAAATTGATTTCAATCAGTGATTCGGTACAGGGGTTCTATACATTTTGGCGCTACGAAAATATTCACCGACTTCTTTTTGATAATTAAATGCTTGTCAATTATAAATGATTAACAGAACTTGTGTTGATATAAGAATATTGTAAAAATTTGTATAAAATAATTCAAGTTTTATTAAATTAAAATTCTTCAAAAAATTACTTTACTCAGAATAGTTTCGTAGTTCAGGAACTCACTTCAAAATTTGATATCAGAAGTCTTTTGGATAATTTCCCAATGATGAAGTTGATTTATTTATATTTTCATATTTTAACCTTTTATCTACCCTTTTTTCTAACACTCTGAGAACCGATGGGTCAGAAGTATATGCTGACGCCACTGAGTCAAATGCTAGGGTATCAAATAACTTTTGTGCCTAAACATATTGTACTTTCCACCCTGACTTTATTTGACCAGTGATGCGGTCTTTCAGAAGACAATGCTTTTTTTAATAATCTTTTTTTTAATAACCATTTATTCTTGCATTAGTAAATTTAGTTTACATGTTTACATCTGCACCAAAGAATGTAATTCTTACTTGTTTGTAATGAATGTAACCTCGGCTCTAATGAAACATAAGCTTAGTGAAAGTTATTTTTGAGTGAAAAAAGCCGAAACCACATTAACACATTTATAAAATATTCTTTTGTGTTGAAACTCTTGAAAATATGCAACACGTTGAGAGGCAAAGTGACTTCAGGAATCATGAACATAAATTGAAACAAATTGGGAGCTGACGCACCAAGAACTTTATAAAACATTTAATGTAAATAATTAAATCATTGGACTTTATCTGCACGAACTAGGAAAAAGGGAAGCTTAGCAGATAGGTGCCGCAAACATTTATCTCATAACTAAACATAAAACACCGACTGATTAAATATACATCGCTTATTTCAAGATTCAAGAGTACGAACTTGATTTGAAGAATGGATAATGTACTTGAATGTGAAGAGGTTTCACCACTTATTATCGCTTTACCTCAAAACTACTTATTTCATTCATCACAAATATACCTGAATGTAAGAAAAATCATAAAAACTGACATTTGAAGTGTCAAACTTCAAAGAATTCAATATATATTACTCCTAAAACAGTTATTTTCAACGACAAGGAAAAACGTTTTAATTCTCTAAAATAACCCTCCAAACCTCATTTTTCAAAGAGTCAAAAAATAAAATTATAGAATAGGAATGGCGAATTGCATCACATCCACTTAATTTGCCATACCGTCTCCGTCCGATCATCATTTATATCTTTCTCAAAATAATCGCATAAGCAATAAAATGTCAGTAATTCAGACAATATAAAGATCATTTTTTCTCATTCTAAAACCGCTGAATTTTATAAAAGTTGGATTTATTTGATTTGAAAAATCAATCATTGGAAGAAGATTGTATTAAGTTGTCAAGTAGGAAATTTGTAGGCATGATTACAAAAAATTCAAATAGTTTTAATTTGACAGAGTTAACAGTTTTTACTGCAACCAATTGAAAGATATGATGCGGAAAATCAAAGAAAAACAGCTACGTTTAGTAGACTGATCGACTTCCATCTTGGTCCATGACAATTCTAAATTACATACTGCTCTTAAGACTGTAACAAAACTACATGACCTTGTTGTTGGAACTTCTGCATCATCCTGTGTACTCACCAGACCTAACCACAACTGACTACCATTTCTTCCTCCACTTGAAAAACGTTTTCATAGGAAAAAATCAATTCGGAAGATGTCGTAAAAATGACCTTCCAAGAATTTATAAATTCTCACCCACCAATTTCTTTTCAAATGGCATCAACAAGCTGCCGCTCAAACAGCAAAGTGTGTCGATAATATGGGTGCATACTTTGATGAATGACAAATATTTGTATTGGTAAATTATCAATAAACTTTGACTTTTAATAAAACAATAATGTATAAAATTAATGTAAATAGGAAAATGTAATAGGAAAAATTAAATAGTATAAAACTATTTGTACGTAATACAACCTTTTTAGTTTCACTTTGCTAAAGACAAAGAACATATTTGATTACCTAAAATTACTTATCTACAAAGTACATTTATTGTCGTGAAATATTGATGAATGTAATTAGTTCAAAGAAACTGTGTTGATGCTGCAATGGGCGCCTTTAGAAATTTTCGAAGAAGTTAAATCCGAAGAGATAGTTGAAACAAGTCAACAACCAATTCTGTTAGAACCTCTCGTCGAAGATACCAAAAAATCAATGAGAAAAAAACGAAAGGCCGAAGAAAAGATGGCGAAAGAGTGAGATGAGATGGAAAATAAATTCAAATTTAATTTCGAAATGTGCTTTTTTAGACAAGAATTAAAAAAGCAAAAACTTGAAGCTCTTGAAGCGACTGAAATGGAACCAGATAAATCGAAGGACAATGTTAAGAGAAGCACTAAAGTTATCGTGAAGAATATATCTTTTCAATGTACTTATGAAGAATTGAAAGAATTATTCGGAAGTTTCGAAGGAATAGT